>KZ071798.1:52876-81949 GCA_002091845.1 Anopheles cracens | reverse complement strand
ATATTAGTCTGTCTCGCCTGAATGAACACCGAATGGCACCAGACGAAGTGATAATGGTTATTTTATTGCACCGTGAACTATTACTGCCGCTGCTGTCCGGCTGCGCTGTCCGGATGGGGGGTGGGAGGGAGGCGCGATACAGCGAAATTGCATGCGCTGCCAGCGCGCGGAAGATGGCTGCGGGGAGCTGATTGCTGATAGAGTTTCGTATAATGCGATCGCGTGGCGTTTGCCGGGCGCGCATCGGCGTATCGTGACACATAAAAAGTAATGGAAAATTATGCGCGATTGCTATCGGGAAATGCAAAACGTTAAATTGCGGGTTTTGGGCAAGGCAAGCCGGCGTTGGTATCGAGCTTTCTTATTGACTGTATGGAGTAATGTGCTACAAGTGTGGCGATATTAGCATCGCACATGATTAATCTACGCCTGTACGCGTGTGGTTGATTTAGTTCTTCATTATCTTGAATATATATGGTTGAACTATTCTAAAACTGGCAGTTTGGGAAAGGTTGTTTTGTGTTTTGTTACTAATTAAGTTAATATTTATTAAATTTAAATCGGGATAAGTTTACTAAACTGACAAATGATGCATTCAATAAGCTTTAATGCCGCGTTGGTGTAATGAGAATTGCATACTTTTTTAAACAAACGTGAGCATTTTTAAATCAAACTTATCAATTCTAGTATTGCTTCTAGTAAAGACCGTATTGGTTCTAGTAAAGCTTTCAATCCAGCTTCGTTGGCTCGTGCTAGGTGATATAAATCATAAAAAGATCCCTTAGCAGACTAAATGGAGACATGATACTGACCAGTACTAAAAACAGCAAACCCTCAACAACTGGGTTTTGAAACGAGTTTTTATGATCGGCCTGTAAAATATTTCACGACTCAACCATCTCCATAAGCAACAACACATGATACGAACGCCCGGTACCCTAATTCATCCTTTCATGAACCTTCTCGAACAAAAAAAAACCTAGAGTATGAAGGCTGCAGTAAAGATTATGACGATGTTGCGTTGTGGTGGTTTCTTTCCGCAACAACGAACAAAAAAAACAAAAAAAACGAAAAACTTCCCCCCGTCGGCTCTCGAAGTTGGGGATGAAGCGGTTGTGTGGTGGAGTAAGAATAAAGACGACGAGACCATCATTCAAACCGGAATCAATTTTCCGCTGTCACGAGAAAGAGTCGATTCCACATTCACCCATTTACGTTGGAAATTTGAGAAAAAACAATCACTCTAGAAATGCTCCGAAGGAACGTTTGAATAGCGGATCGTCCGGCATGGTCAGTGCGGCTAGCGGAGTCGCAGCAAACATTCAGGTATCTTGCCGTTGATTCAAAGCAGCAAAAAAGGGGACATCGATTTGTCGTTGGGTTTCGGTTCGAGTTTGTCATTTTTATGTTCGCTCACCCCAGGAAAGAGCACCGGAAACGTGACCAAGGTAAAGTTGTTCGTTTCTTATTCACGATCATCTTCCGCGCGCACGGTAGGCGGGGACGAGCGAGTCGAGCGTCTTCGTTATGAGCAACTATTTATCATTCTCTCGAGCACGGGAGCTTCTGTTGCAGCTTTGGCGGGGTCTTATTCTGTAGCAGAATGCGGATTATGTTCCTGTTTCCGGGTTCTCTCCGACACGGTTCGTCTTTTTCTTACTATTTGCTTCATTCTGTCACATTTCATAGTTTCATACATCCAGAACGCTCCATTGCCTAGTAACGTGCCATGATTCATTTTGGTTGATGTACATCGAGGTCCGCCGCCCTACTATCGACCGGCAGCCGATGGAGCTACTCCTTCGGCCGAAACGATCCGCTGTTACTTGAAGCATTTTTCCAACAGCTGCGTGGTGCGATGTGTTTGAAGGGTCGGGTTCACTATCCTAGGAATTGCTCACGGGAAGCTACACGTGCACGTCACACACATAAACAACACTTTATTTATATTTATATTTCACTTTTTATGATGCATATGGAAATGATATTCATTAATCAGATTTCATTTACATTTTTCACATTTTCTTCAATTTTTTCACACTTTTTTCACTTAAAATTTCAAACACACGTGTAACACTTTTTCATATTCATATATTCCACCATGCGAAACTCGCTTCAAACACACTCGCTCGCTGTGACTGATATTTAATCTGAAACGAGAATCAAACAAAGGCAGGTTAGTCAAGCAGTTAATGTCGCCGAGAAGTGCTGGTATCGCTTTCCACGAATCCACGCCCCACAAAAGTACCCAAGACACGCGCCAACGAAACTCGCACACAAATCACAAAAGCGACAAAACGCGCGTTTGGAAAATCGTCACGACACGTTTTCCCGTTTCCTCTCGGCGCGTGGTGCGCGGGCGGTACATTTCCATTGAATAATGTTTAATCGAATGGCTGATTTTGAGGCTTGTGCGCATTGATCTTTCTGGCTTCCAATCGAATCCCGATCCGATTACTGCCGCAGGAAAGAGCGTCTCTTGTGTTTTGGCAGGACGCGGTACGCACCATTTTGCGCCGTTTGCCGCGCCATTTGTTCGAACCGACGAACGCGTCAAAGCGCAGGGTGGCTCGCAACAAAAAAGGGGTACTGTGCTTCGCTTTGTGTTGTTATTGTTTTCGGTCCGGTGTGGTTAAGCTTTTTGTTTTCACTGGCTCGGTGGTTTCGTTCGTTTCCTCTCCGTTTCACTCCCCGGGCCTGAAAGCGAATTGAAGAGAAATCGTCTTCATTGTGGAAGTGGCGGAAGCCCATCAATTCGGGTGGCCGGTAGGGGCGGGCGCAGTGGCAGCGGGTAAAGGTAACACCGCAAAACATCGATGGCGATGGAATGGGTTTGGTCTCGAGACGAGCAGGAAAGGGATTGCGAGAGAATGAGTAAAAAAAAGCCCTCATCTCGCAGGCCCAAAATCGCGGTTCCTTCGGTCTCCATCCCATTCCATCGCAATCAAGATTGATGGCATGCCTTGTCATAGGTGAAACGACCGAAAGTCCTGACGCAGCGCGGTCTAACAGCAGCGGTGGTAACGAGATTTGCCGAGCGTCTTGTCCCGCCGTTCGCACGCGCTTGTGGCCGCTGGTGGCATCGGAATCGGAATTGATGGGGTGCAGCGAAACGAGTAAGCTTGGGTGGGACCTGCCGGCGCTAAGCGCTGGGTCGCCTGGGAGGCTTCGATCGCAAAGCTGCCGACAACGTATTTTCATTAATGCTAATGTGGCGAAGCCGTGTGGGGGCGGTTGGTCGGAACGGAGCGAGCAGGGTGGCTCGGTTCGGGCGGCGATGACGGCGGAAGATAAGCTGCATCCTTTCTTTGTTCACGTCACGTCTACGCGGGGGGAATGTTATTATAATTTTGAAGTAAATTGTACCAGAATTTGGCGAGAGTTTGCTTCCGATGGAATCAATTATCGATCGGTTTAGTGAGAGTTAAGAATCAATTTTCGATCACAGACACAATAGACACGAGTAGAAGATCAAGGTATGGAGAGAGGTTGAAAAAAGAAGAGTCTTGGCGAATTTGTCTGCAGCTCTCTTCAAGAGCTACGAGCGCCTAAATGCATGCAATCAATTGCTGTGTTGTGTATGAACCAACTAATTTATCTACTGTATAACGTTTTTTTAAACTATCAATCTCTTACGCTCTATATATCTTTCTCTCTGTTTTTCACTCTTTCTATCTCTCTCTCTCTCTATTCATCTCTCTTTCTTTCTCTCATCCGATGCATAGAACTTGATGCTTGTTAACCCCAGTTACAAGAAAATTCTCGGTGTAATCCTTTACATACAATTTCGTTTTCCGTAAAATTGCCAATTTTATAATGCCAACAATATGCAAATTATCCATGGACTAGAACGTGAAAAGGCATTAATGATAGTCACCGTAATCCTTCCCGACACTGGTAATAACTCTGGCCGATGTAAAAGCACGTTGGTGTTATTAGATGCAAAGATTTCACCCTCCCCGCGTCGGTCATCATCCGGCGGTTGCGGTGCGTTTGCATTAAATTATCTACCCTTTGTTCCGCGTGCAGAACGCGCCCGTCCGTTCGCTTCGTGCTCGTGTAAACGGCCGGCTTTGGTTGTGAGTGTTTACGCGCTGAAGCTGTCTGGACGTTAACTTTGCTGAGTCATCGCTTCTACGTGCTCGCAAACAACCACTAAGGGCAGGGCCTAATAAATATCCAATCCTAGCCGGACCCTATTCAACAGACACAAGAATTCGATGCGAAGACGCTGGTGGCTTTGAGAAAGTATTCAAATTTCAACTTTTCACTCGAGCCTTTGTGTTGACACACTCCACTTTATCTTGCCGGGCATCTCGACGCCCCGCCACACCTGACTCCCCTCTGTGCGTCTGACCCCTCCCCGGTGCCACCGATGTCAATCGCAAACGAGTGGAAAATTGAGAGGCTAGCCTCATTTACATTCAAATGGATTTGCCCGCTCTCTGTTTCGCGCTCTACGGTTTTCATAATTCCGTGTTCAGTTTTTTTGAAGCGGGAGGGAATTATAAACTGGTCCGAGCGGTGGTTCAAAGCACGACGGTTCTTCGGTTCGGAGTTTTCGGTTGATTGACAAGCCGAACGGTGGACGCCGGGACGCGTCGAAAAGGCTGCAGTGATTTGTTAAGAGTTCATTTGGGTGGGCGGGTTCGGCTTTTTTCGCTTGCGTACTTTCTGCCGTCGTTAACCGACCGTTTGGGGTCCGATACGGTGGGGTAGGGAAGCGTACCGAAATTGGGAGGAAAAATCGATTAATTTTGAGCGGCTGGTGCGGCTGGTGTTAATGTCGACACAGTTTCCGTCCGACGCCATCGGTTGATTGATTTAAATTATCCGTTCCTTTCGTCACGCGTTTTGTGCGTGCAAAAGGTTTTAATTGCAAGCGGACTTTGGGTTTTATTTTAATTTGGAAAGTGTTCGCCGGTGAGTCGAAAATTTTCGCTAGAAGATGATCAAATTTCATAAAATATTTCTCCTGCATCACTTATTCGATTTTTATTTATGCGCTCATGGCACCAAGCATATCGAATCGAGTTTGAAATAATAATCATACTTTGATTGGATGAAATTTCAATAGGCACCACACATATCGTTCGTTTCAAGGGAATGTGGCGAGACTTATGAATATGCAACAGATGAAATCCTTTGAAGCCATAAAGAAACTGAAAGTAAAATATTGCAAATGGTCCTGATTGCCGGAAGACACTGCCACATCCGGCACGCGAAAACAATACCGCCTGCTGAGAGCGATGGGAACCAGAAGCTTGAACGTACGTAACGGAAACATTACGAGCGTTACGAGAGCGCGAAACGTTCGCACGCATAATGTGGCATGGCTTTCATTCCCCAACCTGAAGACGCACCCCAAAACGGCAAGTGTATTGTGCCGTATTCGATCGTTTCCTTTTTATGTGCGGCAAAAAAGGGGAATAAAATAAAAGGCACTGTCCGCTGACGGAGGTGGTCGGAGAAATGAAGGAAGCGGAAAATATCAAAATAGAGATCTGATGGTCGTTCATATTAATAAATTCTCCCAGCACGGTAAATCGTCGTTTAGGAATGGGCATCGGGGGGGGGCGTTAGGTGATGTTGTTGGGCTGAGAAAAAAACACATCAAGGGTTGCTTTTTGGTTTGATTTTGAATTTCACGACGAAAATAGAAGGAAAAAGTAACGCAATTTCAACGAAATTCGTAAAAGCTCCCTCAATGGAGGCGCCTGGTGGTTTACACAAAAAAAAGCTCAAAATAAATATTCGATGATATAAAAGAATAAAGTAAAACATGAACAACGAACCATGACGTTGCTAAATTGTATTTCGATGAATGGTACACCGTTACGCTGACTGCCTGTCGAAACGCGATCTGACCATGAGCACCCCTGCTGAAAGTGTCGAGAATCATGCTCAGCAAAAGGAAACAAAGAGATTGGTAGCAGAAAAGCCACACCGGCTGAAAGATGAATAATCGCTCACCTAACTGGATGTGGCACATTTATGCAGCATACGCTGTTGCGTGGTGGAACTGTAGCCGCTCCGTACACTAAAGCCGCGGACGGCGCCTTGAAAATAGCGACTTCCTTCCGACGCTCTGGCTGAAAGAGCAATCGCGGTGGCGAAGAATAAAAAAAACCGGGCCGGAAAAATTGTAACACTCGCGGAAGTTTTATTTGCATGGCTTTTTCATGGCGAGGCTCTTCTTACGTGCGTTTTTTTTTTTGGGCGCCCGGCCACAGAGACGGTACAGGTTTATGACGATTTTCCGCTCCGAAATATCCATTCCACGAGCGCCCGCTGAGCGTAAAGACAAATGGTGTGGTGAAATTTGATTTTAACAGTCGAACTTGTATGTTTTTGTTGTTGCTTCTGTATTCTGGTAGGAGATGTATCGAGGTTGAACAGACGGTACGCTCAAGATAGAAGTGAAAGATTGTTATTTTATCCGTTCCGTTTTGGAGCTCTCGCGTAAGAGAGATTGAGATGGTAATTAAGTTGTGAGGTTTTTGAAACCATTTTTTATTTTGACTTCCTTTCGGCAGGATACTATTTTGTTTCTTAAAAAAATACTTTTGATTGTAGAAAATGGTTGCTGGTTGCATAAATATTCCAAAATACGAATAGCTACGAATTGATAATTTTATAACTATTTTGATAAGTATCATACTAGACCTAGCAAATACACTAAGTAGAAACAAGCCAAACACTATTGCAAAGGCCACGATATTGACTACAGAGCTATATGACTTCTAACCTATGAGATGACTATTTAGTAACAGTAGTTTGAGCTACACCATATTTTTATGAACTGTCGGAATGGAGTTTAATCGCAAATCATGCTTATATGAATAACAAAAGAATGCATTACTTCATGTTTCCACGATTTATATCCTTTTCAGCGAAATTTGTTTAAAATTCATACTATTTCCGAATCAAAGACATCCTTATCATTTTCAATAAGGCAAGGTCCTATAGACCTATTTTACGTTCTTGTGCTAATTTTTACTTCCAATTTCAACCTAAATGGATAGAGGTTACCATACCACCAACAAAACCTCCGTGTATTCTATTGTTCTAGAAAAACAAATACACATACAACATACCCATGTTCTACTTCCTCGTACACTCTGTCCCGGCTACGTCTCAGTGTATTACGGCCCACATACATTCTCTAACCACCCTCCCGAAGCCATAAAGAAACTGAAAGTAAAATATTGCAAATGGTCCTGATTGCCGGAAGACACTGCCACATCCGGCACGCGAAAACAATACCGCCTGCTGAGAGCGATGGGAACCAGAAGCTTGAACGTACGTAACGGAAACATTACGAGCGTTACGAGAGCGCGAAACGTTCGCACGCATAATGTGGCATGGCTTTCATTCCCCAACCTGAAGACGCACCCCAAAACGGCAAGTGTATTGTGCCGTATTCGATCGTTTCCTTTTTATGTGCGGCAAAAAAGGGGAATAAAATAAAAGGCACTGTCCGCTGACGGAGGCGGTCGGAGAAATGAAGGAAGCGGAAAATATCAAAATAGAGATCTGATGGTCTTTCATATTAATAAATTCTCCCAGCACGGTAAATCGTCGTTTAGGAATGGGCATCGGGGGGGGGCGTTAGGTGATGTTGTTGGGCTGAGAAAAAAACACATCAAGGGTTGCTTTTTGGTTTGATTTTGAATTTCACGACGAAAATAGAAGGAAAAAGTAACGCAATTTCAACGAAATTCGTAAAAGCTCCCTCAATGGAGGCGCCTGGTGGTTTACACAAAAAAAAGCTCAAAATAAATATTCGATGATATAAAAGAATAAAGTAAAACATGAACAACGAACCATGACGTTGCTAAATTGTATTTCGATGAATGGTACACCGTTACGCTGACTGCCTGTCGAAACGCGATCTGACCATGAGCACCCCTGCTGAAAGTGTCGAGAATCATGCTCAGCAAAAGGAAACAAAGAGATTGGTAGCAGAAAAGCCACACCGGCTGAAAGATGAATAATCGCTCACCTAACTGGATGTGGCACATTTATGCAGCATACGCTGTTGCGTGGTGGAACTGTAGCCGCTCCGTACACTAATGCCGCGGACGGCGCCTTGAAAATAGCGACTTCCTTCCGACGCTCTGACTGAAAGAGCAATCGCGGTGGCGAAGAATAAAAAAAAAACCGGGCCGGAAAAATTGTAACACTCGCGGAAGTTTTATTTGCATGGCTTTTTCATGGCGAGGCTCTTCTTACGCGTTTTTTTTAATGTTCGTCCGTTTCGTTCGTTAGTTGGCCATCATCCCGCGACGGGATTTCCTTTATCGTTCGGGTTTCAAGAGGCTGTTCGGGAATTGTTTCACGCTTCGACATTTCATAACTCCGGTGGGAGCGTTGCGCGCTGCTGCCGGTGGCGGGCAACACATGCAGCGACACGACATCCGCATCGCTGACAAGCGTATGTGAGTGGAAGTGTTTTTTTTGTTGTCGCTGGAATGTTTGTTTGTCTGTTTCGTGTTGCCATTCGCGTGTACTTGTTTCGACGGGACTCGTAGCGCTTTGGAAACGATGTGTGGACGAATCGTTTAATCTGTGGTCGTTGGTATCAGCGTGAATATTCAGAACGTATTTCAAAGGCAAACGCAAGGGAAGTGGGACAAAAAATTGCACAACTTCATGTCGCCGCGATGATGAATATATTTGCGTGGGAAGGATTTGTTCGGAGAAGGTCAGTCTCGGTCGTCAGATTGGTTTTAGCCAGTTTTATATCGATTGCGCATGCTGTTGAGGACTGCACACATACAATTGGGGTTTATTGTGGTTTTTAGGAACATATGCTTTGTCTACGAAACACAGGGTTCGACATTCCCTGCCCAAATCTTAAATTTTATTTGACAATTTGAAATACAGTATAAACATATTAATATTTCGGTATATATTACTTCAAAATCATTTATTAGCCCTTGATGAGATGACCCGACGTGATGCTCACGAGACGTGATGGTAATAAATATTAAAATATAATACGCCATGAATACAATTTTTAGCATCGTATGTCACAGAGTTTTGAGCAGCAGTAATAAAACAATTAATCAAGCTCGAGATTTACAAGCGCTGCCATTGCGACCAACGCAACATCATAAAGCTCGTTAATCACATCCCTAGCGATCCATGGACCATCAGCGAGTTCCATGCCCCATTTTGCGCATGGGAAAAATTCGTCCGAAAATTTAACTTAAACGTTTTCGCCGTAGCAGCAGCAATTAATCTTCCTTTCTGCAACTGACCTTCCGAAGCCGGTGTCGTGTGGATGGACTAACATGACAGCAGAACGACACAACACGAGCACACACACACACACGCGCGCACTGCTTAAAGCTGCTGCAGCCGACGGGATCCCGCTGCTCGCTCTGAAAGCGTCACACACACACACAGACGCACACCAATTTCTGCGAATTAAGCTCCGCACAAATTATGTCCCCGGGCAAGCTTTATTACTCACCGTACTTTGGGAAGGTGGTTGCCACCGTCGTCGTGTAAAAAATCCCTTTGTCCCGTGTGCGAATGTACGGCTGCCCAGCCAGCCTGCCGCCATTATACGGCACATAAAATTCCGTCGCTAAGATACGGCTTGCGTTCCTTTGTTCAGCGTCGGGCAAGTGTCGCTTCACACATCCAGCTTAATGCGTGGAAGGGTCCCGCCCGCTTCCGGCAGTAAATGAAGGCTCAAGCGGCGTCTAGCGATTGGAGTGAGCTGGGATTTCATTCGGGCTTTTTTTTGTTTTGCGACGCGCCTAAAACGTTTCACGTGTTAATCTGTTACGAGTTCGATCCTGTGCGAGAATATTACAACACACCAGGCAAACAGGTTGGGGAGGATGAATTTATTAAAATCCTATGCAGTAATTCTTCACCATCAGCAAACCCTTCTAATGGGATCCAAATCGGATTTATGTTTGCACACGACATGGGGTTCCCTTCGCTAGATTATATATCGCACCGTGCTTTATTGCTCGACCACAAACAACTCAACCCAGCGCGAGCGAAAGCTATCAAAATTAAGAGCTACTCCGGCTCGGGTACGCAACTCTCCGAGCGCAAGCATTTCTTCCATCCACTCACCACAGGACATAACACCTAGCCGTGCGCGATTAATATCATTCGAGCGTTACGTTTCTTATCGCCGCCGGTTGCGTCTTTGTGAGGTTAAAAGCTGGAAGAAACAGAACCAACATCCCACGTGCGTACGGCCGTCCCTGCTGACAGCGGAACAACCACCGAAAACATGATAACAAATCGCTTTGGACAACAGTCATAATAAAATAACTCAGTGAGGAGAGAATGGAACGAAACAACAAGAAAAAAGCCACCACACAGCTGGGCTCCCCCGAGGTCGGCGCGTAAGTAACGCTATCGAAAAACGGGAAAATCTCAAACGTGTACGATGGGAGGAGTGAAAAAAAACCCTCCTCTAACGTTGTTTTATATTTGCAATGAAACAATCGAATGAGCAAAAGGGATAAATAAAGCTTTCGTAAGGGGAAAGAAAACACCTCCACATACCAGCCCGCTGACCAGCCGCCCACTTCCGCTATCTCCCACGGTACGGTTCCGGCCGATAAAACCCTGCACCCCGCGGGTCGAATCATATAAATTCCTTAACACCAGCGCCTGCCGCACTCGCACCGTGGCCCGAGTAAACAACAAAACAACTCACGCCAGAGCAGAACACCGGAGAAGAAAACACACCAGACCCGCACCCCGGGCTGGCCGAAGACGTAACGAAAGTTGATTGTAGAAAATGGTTGCTGGTTGCATAAATATTCCAAAATACGAATAGCTACGAATTGATAATTTTATAACTATTTTGATAAGTATCATACTAGACCTAGCAAATACACTAAGTAGAAACAAGCCAAACACTATTGCAAAGGCCACGATATTGACTACAGAGCTATATGACTTCTAACCTATGAGATGACTATTTAGTAACAGTAGTTTGAGCTAATAATTTTATAACTATTTTGATAAGTATCATACTAGACCTAGCAAATACACTAAGTAGAAACAAGCCAAACACTATTGCAAAGGCCACGATATTGACTACAGAGCTATATGACTTCTAACCTATGAGATGACTATTTAGTAACAGTAGTTTGAGCTACACCATATTTTTATGAACTGTCGGAATGGAGTTTAATCGCAAATCATGCTTATATGAATAACAAAAGAATGCATTACTTCATGTTTCCACGATTTATATCCTTTTCAGCGAAATTTGTTTAAAATTCATACTATTTCCGAATCAAAGACATCCTTATCATTTTTAATAAGCCAAGGTCCTATAGACCTATTTTACGTTCTTGTGCTAATTTTTACTTCCAATTTCAACCTAAATGGATAGAGGTTACCATACCACCAACAGGACCTCCGTTTATTCTATTGTTCTAGAAAAACGGAGCCAGAAAGAGAGCGGCAGAAGAAACGGCAAAAAGGCACTTATCACCAACGAGACCATCATTCGAACGGGCACCCTACATACGGAAGCGTGAAAAATGTGTGTTCCCTTACCGATGGTGGCAGAACTAACACCGCTGCTTCTGCTGCCACTTCCGTCTATAAGACACTAGGGTACTGTTACTGGAAGGCAAGACCTACGTCCCAGTGTCTTATGCAAAGAAATCCCGGTGTGAAAAGTGTCGTCGGTATGGCGTGAAATATTTTATGCAACCGTCTCCGGAGAGGGAATTGGGTGCGTGAGTGAGTTGTAGAGCAGCTGTGTGTGGGTGTGTGTGTCTGTGTGTGTGCAAGGATAAGGAGGACGAAGTAAACGGTATCACAATGTTGGAGTACGATTGTTTGCCGAAAGACGGGAAGATGCGAACCGAACGATGTTTGCATAGGGAATGAAGTGTTAAATTATAAACCCATTACGAGCTAAGCGCACGCTCTCACCCATGTAAGCCTGGTGCGGTATCTTTCATTGCTATTCAGGCGTGCGTTCGGTCGATCGAAAGATTTATAGCATTAAAATTTAAGCGAGAGCGATTTAAGCCGGGGGTTTTGCACAGAAGGAGCCGTTCGAAAGTACTGTGAGTGTCCCATTTCTCTGTTCACAGTGTCACAGTCAGATCTGGTGGTATCTTCGTACAATGTCGAATGAGTGTTCTGAGATGGAATCCGTACAAAAAAGTTCTAAAAAATCTTCTTAACACAAGCCTTACTTTTGTTCCTCCCTTCACTGTTAGGTCTTATTATGTGAAAGGCTTTTGTAAAAGTCATTCCGCTTTTCCATACAAAACAATGAGTGAATGGGCCTCTAATTTTCCCACGAAATCAAGATCTTTGCAAAGATACGCAGAGATTCTCGTAATAACATGCCGCTAGGAGCATAATGGAGACGCCTGGTTGTTTGTAGATTTCAAGAATTAGTGCAACCCTGCGAAACCTCCCCGGGACGGGATTCCTAATGTGCCAGCTACGCATATTTTTATTAGATGCAAAGATTTCACCCTCCCCACGTCGGTCATCATCCGGCGGTTGCGGTGCGTTTGCATTAAATTATCTACCCTTTGTTCCGCGTGCATGTTTGAAGGGTCGGGTTCACTATCCTAGGAATTGCTCACGGGAAGCTACACGTGCACGTCACACACATAAACAACACTTTATTTATATTTATATTTCACTTTTTATGATGCATATGGAAATGATATTCATTAATCAGATTTCATTTACATTTTTCACATTTTCTTCAATTTTTTCACACTTTTTTCACTTAAAATTTCAAACACACGTGTAACACTTTTTCATATTCATATATTCCACCATGCGAAACTCCCTTCAAACACACTCGCACGCTGTGACTGATATTTAATCTGAAAAGAGAATCAAACAAAGGCAGGTTAGTCAAGCAGTTAATGTCGCCGAGAAGTGCTGGTATCGCTTTCCACGAATCCACGCCCCACAAAAGTACCCAAGACACGCGCCAACGAAACTCGAACACAAATCACAAAAGCGACAAAACGCGCGCTTGGAAAATCGTCACGACACGTTTACCCATTTCCTCCCGGCGCGTGGTGCGCGGGTGGTACATTTCCATTGAATAATGTTTAATCGAATGGCTGATTTTGAGGCTTGTGCGCATTGATCTTTCTGGCTTCCAATCGAATCCCGATCCGATTACTGCCGCAGGAAAGAGCGTCTCTTGTGTTTTGGCAGGACGCGGTACGCACCATTTTGCGCCGTTTGCCGCGCCATTTGTTCGAACCGACGAACGCGTCAAAGCGCAGGGTGGCTCGCAACAAAAAAGGGGTACTGTGCTTCGCTTTGTGTTGTTATTGTTTTCGGTCCGGTGTGGTTAAGCTTTTTGTTTTCACTGGCTCGGTGGTTTCGTTCGTTTCCTCTCCGTTTCACTCCCCGGGCCTGAAAGCGAATTGAAGAGAAATCGTCTTCATTGTGGAAGTGGCGGAAGCCCATCAATTCGGGTGGCCGGTAGGGGCGGGCGCAGTGGCAGCGGGTAAAGGTAACACCGCAAAACATCGATGGCGATGGAATGGGTTTGGTCTCGAGACGAGCAGGAAAGGGATTGCGAGAGAATGAGTAAAAAAAAGCCCTCATCTCGCAGGCCCAAAATCGCGGTTCCTTCGGTCTCCATCCCATTCCATCGCAATCAAGATTGATGGCATGCCTTGTCATAGGTGAAACGACCGAAAGTCCTGACGCAGCGCGGTCTAACAGCAGCGGTGGTAACGAGATTTGCCGAGCGTCTTGTCCCGCCGTTCGCACGCGCTTGTGGCCGCTGGTGGCATCGGAATCGGAATTGATGGGGTGCAGCGAAACGAGTAAGCTTGGGTGGGACCCACCGGCGCTTAGCGCTGGGTCGCCTGGGAGGCTTCGATCGCAAAGCTGCCGACAACGTATTTTCATTAATGCTAATGTGGCGAAGCCGTGTGGGGGCGGTTGGTCGGAACGGAGCGAGCAGGGTGGCTCGGTTCGGGCGGCGATGACGGCGGAAGATAAGCTGCATCCTTTCTTTGTTCACGTCACGTCTACGCGGGGGGAATGTTATTATAATTTTGAAGTAAATTGTACCAGAATTTGGCGAGAGTTTGCTTCCGATGGAATCAATTATCGATCGGTTTAGTGAGAGTTAAGAATCAATTTTCGATCACAGACACAATAGACACGAGTAGAAGATCAAGGTATGGAGAGAGGTTGAAAAAAGAAGAGTCTTGGCGAATTTGTCTGCAGCTCTCTTCAAGAGCTACGAGCGCCTAAATGCATGCAATCAATTGCTGTGTTGTGTATGAACCAACTAATTTATCTACTGTATAACGTTTTTTTAAACTATCAATCTCTTACGCTCTATATATCTTTCTCTCTGTTTTTCACTCTTTCTATCTCTCTCTCTCTCTATTCATCTCTCTTTCTTTCTCTCATCCGATGCATAGAACTTGATGCTTGTTAACCCCAGTTACAAGAAAATTCTCGGTGTAATCCTTTACATACAATTTCGTTTTCCGTAAAATTGCCAATTTTATAATGCCAACAATATGCAAATTATCCATGGACTAGAACGTGAAAAGGCATTAATGATAGTCACCGTAATCCTTCCCGACACTGGTAATAACTCTGGCCGATGTAAAAGCACGTTGGTGACGGTGCCGTTCTCGAAATCCATCACAAGACACGTGGTTCGTTTTCGCGAAATAGAACCAAAAACATAAGAGTACCGTTCTTGTGATTGTTTCTCCCACCACATTATTTCTCCGAAAGCACTCACGCTCGAGTTTATTTGGCTTGTAAGATAGATGGATAGATCGCTTGGAAAAATACACTCCCCGGTGCATTACGGTGACTTCCAGCGTATGCTGCATGGGAGGACACTTTATTTCCCGCCCACATTCCGCACCGGGCTGCCAGATGCGAGGGTGCAGAGTTTTTTTCTTCTTCTTCTATCCGAGTTCCCCTACTTTCCCGTAGGTGCACCGTTTGAAAATTCACCAGAGTGTACAATCTTTTCTTTGCCGCTCGCTAAACACTCTCGCTGGATTTACTTTCCCGTGCGGGGTGAGGGATGGACCCCGAACACGAGTTTCATTTCTGCTGCAGCAGAAACGGAGCCAGAAAGAGAGCGGCAGAAGAAACGGCAAAAAGGCACTTATCACCAACGAGACCATCATTCGAACGGGCACCCTACATACGGAAGCGTGAAAAATGTGTGTTCCCTTACCGATGGTGGCAGAACTAACACCGCTGCTTCTGCTGCCACTTCCGTCTATAAGACACTAGGGTACTGTTACTGGAAGGCAAGACCTACGTCCCAGTGTCTTATGCAAAGAAATCCCGGTGCGAAAAGTGTCGCCGGTAGGGCGTGAAATATTTTATGCAACCAACATCGTCTCTGAAGAGGGAATTGGGTGCGTGAGTGAGTTGTAGAGCAGCTGTGTGTGTGTGTGTGTGTGTGCAAGGATAAGGAGGACGAAGTAAACGGTATCACAATGTTGGAGTACGATTGTTTGCCGAAAGACGGGAAGATGCGAACCGAACGATGTTTGCATAGGGAATGAAGTGTTAAATTATAAACCCATTACGAGCTAAGCGCACGCTCTCACCCATGTAAGCCTGGTGCGGTATCTTTCATTGCTATTCAGGCGTGCGTTCGGTCGATCGAAAGATTTATAGCATTAAAATTTAAGCGAGAGCGATTTAAGCCGGGGGTTTTGCACAGAAGGAGCCGTTCGAAAGTACTGTGAGTGTCCCATTTCTCTGTTCACAGTGTCACAGTCAGATCTGGTGGTATCTTCGTACAATGTCGAATGAGTGTTCTGAGATGGAATCCGTACAAAAAAGTTCTAAAAAATCTTCTTAACACAAGCCTTACTTTTGTTCCTCCCTTCACTGTTAGGTCTTATTATGTGAAAGGCTTTTGTAAAAGTCATTCCGCTTTTCCATACAAAACAATGAGTGAATGGGCCTCTAATTTTCCCACGAAATCAAGATCTTTGCAAAGATACGCAGAGATTCTCGTAATAACATGCCGCTAGGAGCATAATGGAGACGCCTGGTTGTTTGTAGATTTCAAGAATTAGTGCAACCCTGCGAAACCTCCCCGGGACGGGATTCCTAATGTGCCAGCTACGCATATTTTTATTAGATGCAAAGATTTCACCCTCCCCACGTCGGTCATCATCCGGCGGTTGCGGTGCGTTTGCATTAAATTATCTACCCTTTGTTCCGCGTGCAGAACGCGCCCGTCCGTTCGCTTCGTGCTCGTGTAAACGGCCGGCTTTGGTTGTGAGTGTTTACGCGCTGAAGCTGTCTGGACGTTAACTTTGCTGAGTCATCGCTTCTACGTGCTCGCAAACAACCACCAAGGACAGGGCCTAATAAATATCCAATCCTAGCCGGAGCCTATTCAACAAACACAAGAATTCGATGCGAAGACGCTGGTGGCTTTGAGAAAGTATTCAAATTTCAACTTTTCATTCGAGCCTTTGTGTTGACACACTCCACTTTATCTTGCCGGGCATCTCGACGCCCCACCACACCTGACTCCCCCTGTGCGTCTGACCCCTCCCCGTTGCCACCGATGTCAATCGCAAACGAGTGGAAAATTGAGAGGCTAGCCTCATTTACATTCAAATGGATTTGCCCGCTCTCTGTTTCGCGCTCTACGGTTTTCATAATTCCGTGTTCAGTTTTTTTGAAGCGGGAGGGAATTATAAACTGGTCCGAGCGGTGGTTCAAAGCACGACGGTTCTTCGGTTCGGAGTTTTCGGTTGATTGACAAGCCGAACGGTGGACGCCGGGACGCGTCGAAAAGGCTGCAGTGATTTGTTAAGAGTTCATTTGGGTGGGCGGGTTCGGCTTTTTTCGCTTGCGTACTTTCTGCCGTCGTTAACCGACCGTTTGGGGTCCGATACGGTGGGGTAGGGAAGCGTACCGAAATTGGGAGGAAAAATCGATTAATTTTGAGCGGCTGGTGCGGCTGGTGTTGATGTCGACACAGTTTCCGTCGGACGCCATCGGTTGATTGATTTAAATTATCCGTTCCTTTCGTCACGCGTTTTGTGCGTGCAAAAGGTTTTAATTGCAAGTGGACTTTGGGTTTTATTTTAATTTGGAAAGTGTTCGCTGGTGAGTCGAAAATTTTCGCTAGAAGATGATCAAATTGCATAAAATATTTCTCCTGCATCACTTATTCGATTTTTATTTATGCGCTCATGGCACCAAGCATATCGAATCGAGTTTGAAATAATAATCATACTTTGATTGGATGAAATTTCAATAGGCACCACACATATCGTTCGTTTCAAGGGAATGTGGCGAGACTTATGAATATGCAACAGATGAAATCCTTTGATATCTGCCTGAAATAAATACAACCAGGTAGCTGCACACCTTAATTAATGCATAGTATTTCATTTCGAACTGCAACGCCACTACGGCCTCCATGTCGGAGAACGCACAAGCAAAAAACACGCAAATGATTGAATCAATTCATCGTCTGGTCGTATAACGTACGATATACGACGCCACTAGTCGTTCGGTGGATTTGATGTTCAATTTATTGTACATGGTTGTTATAATTCCGCTCAGCGGGTGCGGGTTGATTGCATTCGGATGCATTGAAAATAAGTTCAGCAGAAAACAAATGTTTCAACCATGGGGGAAAAAGAGCGCTGTATGAAAACACATCACCATCACCACGAACCATGCGATGCGATTGACAGAGCATCTCCCGGTCTCCCGGCGGTAGACAGTTCATTTCACCAGAAGGACCCCCGAAAACCACAAAACCGGTCACGAATTTCGTATCCAATGTGATCCTCCTGGCGGATGCCAAATCGGCTTGGCGGTTTGCGACAAACCAATATTCCACTCACCTCTTTCTCTCGCTCTCTCACACGCGTTCCCCGTTTCATATGATTCCCCGATTCGTGAAGCGGAAAAAAAGCAGGAACAACAATGATTGGCATATTTTCCACTGATTCGACCATCCAATCTGCGCCGGGATTTTCAGACGCCGGTAGGTACTGTTTGGCAAACAATTCGCATAAGGAGGATTAAACTGGCAAGTGACGTTTGTGGGTGGGCGGGTTCGGCTTTTTTCGCTTGCGTACTTTCTGCCGTCGTTAACCGACCGTTTGGGGTCCGATACGGTGGGGTAGGGAAGCGTACCGAAATTGGGAGGAAAAATCGATTAATTTTGAGCGGCTGGTGCGGCTGGTGTTGATGTCGACACAGTTTCCGTCGGACGCCATCGGTTGATTGATTTAAATTATCCGTTCCTTTCGTCACGCGTTTTGTGCGTGCAAAAGGTTTTAATTGCAAGTGGACTTTGGGTTTTATTTTAATTTGGAAAGTGTTCGCTGGTGAGTCGAAAATTTTCGCTAGAAGATGATCAAATTGCATAAAATATTTCTCCTGCATCACTTATTCGATTTTTATTTATGCGCTCATGGCACCAAGCATATCGAATCGAGTTTGAAAAAAAACACATCAAGGGTTGCTTTTTGGTTTGATTTTGAATTTCACGACGAAAATAGAAGGAAAAAGTAACGCAATTTCAACGAAATTCGTAAAAGCTCCCTCAATGGAGGCGCCTGGTGGTTTACACAAAAAAAAGCTCAAAATAAATATTCGATGATATAAAAGAATAAAGTAAAACATGAACAACGAACCATGACGTTGCTAAATTGTATTTCGATGAATGGTACACCGTTACGCTGACTGCCTGTCGAAACGCGATCTGACCATGAGCACCCCTGCTGAAAGTGTCGAGAATCATGCTCAGCAAAAGGAAACAAAGAGATTGGTAGCAGAAAAGCCACACCGGCTGAAAGATGAATAATCGCTCACCTAACTGGATGTGGCACATTTATGCAGCATACGCTGTTGCGTGGTGGAACTGTAGCCGCTCCGTACACTAAAGCCGCGGACGGCGCCTTGAAAATAGCGACTTCCTTCCGACGCTCTGGCTGAAAGAGCAATCGCGGTGGCGAAGAATAAAAAAAACCGGGCCGGAAAAATTGTAACACTCGCGGAAGTTTTATTTGCATGGCTTTTTCATGGCGAGGCTCTTCTTACGCGTTTTTTTTTATGTTCGTCCGTTTCGTTCGTTAGTTGGCCATCATCCCGCGACGGGATTTCCTTTATCGTTCGGGTTTCAAGAGGCTGTTCGGGAATTGTTTCACGCTTCGACATTTCATAACTCCGGTGGGAGCGTTGCGCGCTGCTGCCGGTGGCGGGCAACACATGCAGCGACACGACATCCGCATCGCTGACAAGCGTATGTGAGTGGAAGTGTTTTTTTGTTGTCGCTGGAATGTTTGTTTGTCTGTTTCGTGTTGCCATTCGCGTGTACTTGTTTCGACGGGACTCGTAGCGCTTTGGAAACGATGTGTGGACGAATCGTTTAATCTGTGGTCGTTGGTATCAGCGTGAATATTCAGAACGTATTTCAAAGGCAAACGCAAGGGAAGTGGGACAAAAAATTGCACAACTTCATGTCGCCGCGATGATGAATATATTTGCGTGGGAAGGATTTGTTCGGAGAAGGTCAGTCTCGGTCGTCAGATTGGTTTTAGCCAGTTTTATATCGATTGCGCATGCTGTTGAGGACTGCACACATACAATTGGGGTTTATTGTGGTTTTTAGGAACATATGCTTTGTCTACGAAACACAGGGTTCGACATTCCCTGCCCAAATCTTAAATTTTATTTGACAATTTGAAATTCAGTATAAACATATTAATATTTCGGTATATATTAATTCAAAATCATTGACTAGCCCTTGATGAGATGACCCGACGTGATGCTCACGAGACGCGATGGTAATAAATATTAAAATATAATACGCCATGAATACAATTTTTAGCATCGTATGTCACAGAGTTTTGAGCAGCAGTAATAAAACAATTAATCAAGCTCGAGATTTACAAGCGCTGCCATTGCGACCAACGCAACATCATAAAGCTCGTTAATCACATCCCTAGCGACACAGTCAGATCTGGTGGTATCTTCGTACAATGTCGAATGAGTGTTCTGAGATGGAATCCGTACAAAAAAGTTCTAAAAAATCTTCTTAACACAAGCCTTACTTTTGTTCCTCCCTTCACTGTTAGGTCTTATTATGTGAAAGGCTTTTGTAAAAGTCATTCCGCTTTTCCATACAAAACAATGAGTGAATGGGCCTCTAATTTTCCCACGAAATCAAGATCTTTGCAAAGATACGCAGAGATTCTCGTAATAACATGCCGCTAGGAGCATAATGGAGACGCCTGGTTGTTTGTAGATTTCAAGAATTAGTGCAACCCTGCGAAACCTCCCCGGGACGGGATTCCTAATGTGCCAGCTACGCATATTTTTATTAGATGCAAAGATTTCACCCTCCCCGCGTCGGTCATCATCCGGCGGTTGCGGTGCGTTTGCATTAAATTATCTACCCTTTGTTCCGCGTGCAGAACGCGCCCGTCCGTTCGCTTCGTGCTCGTGTAAACGGCCGGCTTTGGTTGTGAGTGTTTACGCGCTGAAGCTGTCTGGACGTTAACTTTGCTGAGTCATCGCTTCTACGTGCTCGCAAACAACCACCAAGGACAGGGCCTAATAAATATCCAATCCTAGCCGGAGCCTATTCAACAAACACAAGAATTCGATGCGAAGACGCTGGTGGCTTTGAGAAAGTATTCAAATTTCAACTTTTCATTCGAGCCTTTGTGTTGACACACTCCACTTTATCTTGCCGGGCATCTCGACGCCCCACCACACCTGACTCCCCCTGTGCGTCTGACCCCTCCCCGTTGCCACCGATGTCAATCGCAAACGAGTGGAAAATTGAGAGGCTAGCCTCATTTACATTCAAATGGATTTGCCCGCTCTCTGTTTCGCGCTCTACGGTTTTCATAATTCCGTGTTCAGTTTTTTTGAAGCGGGAGGGAATTATAAACTGGTCCGAGCGGTGGTTCAAAGCACGACGGTTCTTCGGTTCGGAGTTTTCGGTTGATTGACAAGCCGAACGGTGGACGCCGGGACGCGTCGAAAAGGCTGCAGTGATTTGTTAAGAGTTCATTTGGGTGGGCGGGTTCGGCTTTTTTCGCTTGCGTACTTTCTGCCGTCGTTAACCGACCGTTTGGGGTCCGATACGGTGGGGTAGGGAAGCGTACCGAAATTGGGAGGAAAAATCGATTAATTTTGAGCGGCTGGTGCGGCTGGTGTTGATGTCGACACAGTTTCCGTCGGACGCCATCGGTTGATTGATTTAAATTATCCGTTCCTTTCGTCACGCGTTTTGTGCGTGCAAAAGGTTTTAATTGCAAGTGGACTTTGGGTTTTATTTTAATTTGGAAAGTGTTCGCTGGTGAGTCGAAAATTTTCGCTAGAAGATGATCAAATTGCATAAAATATTTCTCCTGCATCACTTATTCGATTTTTATTTATGCGCTCATGGCACCAAGCATATCGAATCGAGTTTGAAATAATAATCAAACTTTGATTGGATGAAATTTCAATAGGCACCACACATATCGTTCGTTTCAAGGGAATGTGGCGAGACTTATGAATATGCAACAGATGAAATCCTTTGATATCTGCATGAAATAAATACAGCCTGGTAGCTGCACACCTTAATTAATGCATAGTATTTCATTTCGAACTGCAACGCCACTACGGCCTCCATGTCGGAGAACGCACAAGCAAAAAACACGCAAATGATTGAATCAATTCATCGTCTGGTCGTATAACGTACGATATACGACGCCACTAGTCGTTCGGTGGATTTGATGTTCAATTTATTGTACATGGTTGTTATAATTCCGCTCAGCGGGTGCGGGTTGATTGCATTCGGATGCATTGAAAATAAGTTCAGCAGAAAACAAATGTTTCAACCATGGGGGAAAAAGAGCGCTGTATGAAAACACATCACCATCACCACGAACCATGCGATGCGATTGACAGAGCATCTCCCGGTCTCCCGGCGGTAGACAGTTCATTTCACCAGAAGGACCCCCGAAAACCACAAAACCGGTCACGAATTTCGTATCCAATGTGATCCTCCTGGCGGATGCCAAATCGGCTTGGCGGTTTGCGACAAACCAATATTCCACTCACCTCTTTCTCTCGCTCTCTCACACGCGTTCCCCGTTTCATATGATTCCCCGATTTGTGAAGCGGAAAAAAAGCAGGAACAACAATGATTGGCATATTTTCCACTGATTCGACCATCCAATCTGCGCCGGGATTTTCAGACGCCGGTAGGTACTGTTTGGCAAACAATTCGCATAAGGAGGATTAAACTGGCAAGTGACGTTTGCCTGTGTTTGTGTTTGTGTATGTCCATTTCCCCAGAAGTCGATGACAGAGTCATAATCCTTTCATCTTCGTCGAGGGTCTTTCGCTGGTCATTCCCATTAGTTTCATTTCTTCCACTTCTACCAGCACCAAACAGCTCACCAGCTCAGGCGAGGCTGGTAGCCGGGCAAGCGAAAGCTTCCAAGCCACCGTCGGGAAGTAATCCCAACTGGCGACTGGGAGATTAATTTGCAGCAATTTGTATTTTTAGATGGATTGTGGTAGTTTTTCTTCACTCGGGAGGGTTTGAATGATGCCGGAGGGCCGGAGTTTTCTTTGCGTTTTTTTTTTTGGGCGCCCGGCCACAGAGACGGTACAGGTTTATGACGATTTTCCGCTCCGAAATATCCATTCCACGAGCGCCCGCTGAGCGTAAAGACAAATGGTGTGGTGAAATTTGATTTTAACAGTCGAACTTGTATGTTTTTGTTGTTGCTTCTGTATTCTGGTAGGAGATGTATCGAGGTTGAACAGACGGTACGCTCAAGATAGAAGTGAAAGATTGTTATTTTATCCGTTCCGTTTTGGAGCTCTCGCGTAAGAGAGATTGAGATGGTAATTAAGTTGTGAGGTTTTTGAAACCATTTTTTATTTTGACTTCCTTTCGGCAGGATACTATTTTGTTTCTTAAAAAAATACTTTTGATTGTAGAAAATGGTTGCTGGTTGCATAAATATTCCAAAATACGAATAGCTACGAATGACTAATTTTATAACTATTTTGATAAGTATCATACTAGACCTAGCAAATACACTAAGTAGAAACAAGCCAAACACTATTGCAAAGGCCACGATATTGACTACAGAGCTATATGACTTCTAACCTATGAGATGACTATTTAGTAACAGTAGTTTGAGCTACACCATATTTTTATGAACTGTCGGAATGGAGTTTAATCGCAAATCATGCTTATATGAATAACAAAAGAATGCATTACTTCATGTTTCCACGATTTATATCCTTTTCAGCGAAATTTGTTTAAAATTCATACTATTTCCGAATCAAAGACATCCTTATCATTTTCAATAAGGCAAGGTCCTATAGACCTATTTTACGTTCTTGTGCTAATTTTTACTTCCAATTTCAACCTAAATGGATAGAGGTTACCATACCACCAACAAAACCTCCGTGTATTCTATTGTTCTAGAAAAACAAATACACATACAACATACCCATGTTCTACTTCCTCGTACACTCTGTCCCGGCTACGTCTCAGTGTATTACGGCCCACATACATTCTCTAACCACCCTCCCGAAGCCATAAAGAAACTGAAAGTAAAATATTGCAAATGGTCCTGATTGCCGGAAGACACTGCCACATCCGGCACGCGAAAACAATACCGCCTGCTGAGAGCGATGGGAACCAGAAGCTTGAACGTACGTAACGGAAACATTACGAGCGTTACGAGAGCGCGAAACGTTCGCACGCATAATGTGGCATGGCTTTCATTCCCCAACCTGAAGACGCACCCCAAAACGGCAAGTGTATTGTGCCGTATTCGATCGTTTCCTTTTTATGTGCGGCAAAAAAGGGGAATAAAATAAAAGGCACTGTCCGCTGACGGAGGTGGTCGGAGAAATGAAGGAAGCGGAAAATATCAAAATAGAGATCTGATGGTCGTTCATATTAATAAATTCTCCCAGCACGGTAAATCGTCGTTTAGGAATGGGCATCGGGGGGGGGCGTTAGGTGATGTTGTTGGGCTGAGAAAAAAACACATCAAGGGTTGCTTTTTGGTTTGATTTTGAATTTCACGACGAAAATAGAAGGAAAAAGTAACGCAATTTCAACGAAATTCGTAAAAGCTCCCTCAATGGAGGCGCCTGGTGGTTTACACAAAAAAAAGCTCAAAATAAATATTCGATGATATAAAAGAATAAAGTAAAACATGAACAACGAACCATGACGTTGCTAAATTGTATTTCGATGAATGGTACACCGTTACGCTGACTGCCTGTCGAAACGCGATCTGACCATGAGCACCCCTGCTGAAAGTGTCGAGAATCATGCTCAGCAAAAGGAAACAAAGAGATTGGTAGCAGAAAAGCCACACCGGCTGAAAGATGAATAATCGCTCACCTAACTGGATGTGGCACATTTATGCAGCATACGCTGTTGCGTGGTGGAACTGTAGCCGCTCCGTACACTAATGCCGCGGACGGCGCCTTGAAAATAGCGACTTCCTTCCGACGCTCTGACTGAAAGAGCAATCGCGGTGGCGAAGAATAAAAAAAAAACCGGGCCGGAAAAATTGTAACACTCGCGGAAGTTTTATTTGCATGGCTTTTTCATGGCGAGGCTCTTCTTACGCGTTTTTTTTAATGTTCGTCCGTTTCGTTCGTTAGTTGGCCATCATCCCGCGACGGGATTTCCTTTATCGTTCGGGTTTCAAGAGGCTGTTCGGGAATTGTTTCACGCTTCGACATTTCATAACTCCGGTGGGAGCGTTGCGCGTTGCTGCCGGTGGCGGGCAACACATGCAGCGACACGACATCCGCATCGCTGACAAGCGTATGTGAGTGGAAGTGTTTTTTTTGTTGTCGCTGGAATGTTTGTTTGTCTGTTTCGTGTTGCCATTCGCGTGTACTTGTTTCGACGGGACTCGTAGCGCTTTGGAAACGATGTGTGGACGAATCGTTTAATCTGTGGTCGTTGGTATCAGCGTGAATATTCAGAACGTATTTCAAAGGCAAACGCAAGGGAAGTGGGACAAAAAATTGCACAACTTCATGTCGCCGCGATGATGAATATATTTGCGTGGGAAGGATTTGTTCGGAGAAGGTCAGTCTCGGTCGTCAGATTGGTTTTAGCCAGTTTTATATCGATTGCGCATGCTGTTGAGGACTGCACACATACAATTGGGGTTTATTGTGGTTTTTAGGAACATATGCTTTGTCTACGAAACACAGGGTTCGACATTCCCTGCCCAAATCTTAAATTTTATTTGACAATTTGAAATACAGTATAAACATATTAATATTTCGGTATATATTACTTCAAAATCATTTATTAGCCCTTGATGAGATGACCCGACGTGATGCTCACGAGACGTGATGGTAATAAATATTAAAATATAATACGCCATGAATACAATTTTTAGCATCGTATGTCACAGAGTTTTGAGCAGCAGTAATAAAACAATTAATCAAGCTCGAGATTTACAAGCGCTGCCATTGCGACCAACGCAACATCATAAAGCTCGTTAATCACATCCCTAGCGATCCATGGACCATCAGCGAGTTCCATGCCCCATTTTGCGCATGGGAAAAATTCGTCCGAAAATTTAACTTAAACGTTTTCGCCGTAGCAGCAGCAATTAATCTTCCTTTCTGCAACTGACCTTCCGAAGCCGGTGTCGTGTGGATGACTAACATGACAGCAGAACGACACAACACGAGCATACACACACGCGCGCGCACTGCTTAAAGCTGCTGCAGCCGACGGGATCCCGCTGCTCGCTCTGAAAGCGTCACACACACACACACACACGCACACCAATTTCTGCGAATTAAGCTCCGCACAAATTATGTCCCCGGGCAAGCTTTATTACTCACCGTACTTTGGGAAGGTGGTTGCCACCGTCGGCGTGTAAAAAATCCCTTTGTCCCGTGTGCGAATGTACGGCTGCCCAGCCAGCCTGCCGCCATTATACGGCACATAAAATTCCGTCGCTAAGATACGGCTTGCGTTCCTTTGTTCAGCGTCGGGCAAGTGTCGCTTCACACATCCAGCTTAATGCGTGGAAGGGTCCCGCCCGCTTCCGGCAGTAAATGAAGGCTCAAGCGGCGTCTAGCGATTGGAGTGAGCTGGGATTTCATTCGGGCTTTTTTTTGTTTTGCGACGCGCCTAAAACGTTTCACGTGTTAATCTGTTACGAGTTCGATCCTGTGCGAGAATATTACAACACACCAGGCAAACAGGTTGGGGAGGATGAATTTATTAAAATCCTATGCAGTAATTCTTCACCATCAGCAAACCCTTCTAATGGGATCCAAATCGGATTTATGTTTGCACACGACATGGGGTTCCCTTCGCTAGATTATATATCGCACCGTGCTTTATTGCTCGACCACAAACAACTCAACCCAGCGCGAGCGAAAGCTATCAAAATTAAGAGCTACTCCGGCTCGGGTACGCAACTCTCCGAGCGCAAGCATTTCTTCCATCCACTCACCACAGGACATAACACCTAGCCGTGCGCGATTAATATCATTCGAGCGTTACGTTTCTTATCGCCGCCGGTTGCGTCTTTGTGAGGTTAAAAGCTGGAAGAAACAGAACCAACATCCCACGTGCGTACGGCCGTCCCTGCTGACAGCGGAACAACCACCGAAAACATGATAACAAATCGCTTTGGACAACAGTCATAATAAAATAACTCAGTGAGGAGAGAATGGAACGAAACAACAAGAAAAAAGCCACCACACAGCTGGGCTCCCCCGAGGTCGGCGCGTAAGTAACGCTATCGAAAAACGGGAAAATCTCAAACGTGTACGATGGGAGGAGTGAAAAAAAACCCTCCTCTAACGTTGTTTTATATTTGCAATGAAACAATCGAATGAGCAAAAGGGATAAATAAAGCTTTCGTAAGGGGAAAGAAAACACCTCCACATACCAGCCCGCTGACCAGCCGCCCACTTCCGCTATCTCCCACGGTACGGTTCCGGCCGATAAAACCCTGCACCCCGCGGGTCGAATCATATAAATTCCTTAACACCAGCGCCTGCCGCACTCGCACCGTGGCCCGAGTAAACAACAAAACAACTCACGCCAGAGCAGAACACCGGAGAAGAAAACACACCAGACCCGCACCCCGGGCTGGCCGAAGACGTAACGAAAGTTTTCCCCCAAATGCGATCGTTTAACCTCGCATCCCAGGCCCTGTCGAACACGATCGAACGGGACGGGCGGTTTCGTGTTCGCCGGGCGCAGATATGCTTGCCGACACGCACTGACCGGCGTTGTCATAAATTGTTGTTTTTTTTTTCGTTGTTGTCGGTGATTTTCAGCCAAACAAAACAAACCCGAACCGAACCCCGGTCACGATGACTTTCGTTTGATAAGAATGGATGGAACGGGGAGCTTGCCGGGGCTCCCTTCCATCCGCCATTCCGGTTCGAACGACAATCGCACGATGAAACACTTGTCATGGGAAAATAAATTGACGGAAACATGCTCCCCGGACGCGTGTCGGAGTGTGTGTGCCTGTTTGGTTGCGAGTATATGAATCGTTTTAGGTTGGCTGTTAAGGATGCCGTTTTGTTGGTGTGTTTAAGCGATTGTGCGGTGTTTGGTTTTCGGCAGGGAAAGGAGATGATTGCTTAGTGTGGAGTTTCTAATGATCCGATTATCGAGTGCTGTTCTCGTGGTGACACGGGTTGTAGGACTACATTTATTAGAAGGCGATGATCAATAGGTGAAATTGAACCCCTTCGTATCTTCCGATGAGACAATAATTGTCACAATCATCATTAATTTTATGACTTTTGTGTACTTCATTTTGTAGCATTGTGTTCATTACGCGCAAACCAACACAAAAGCCCAATTCATCATTTGTTTTCTTTTGCTTTCATTGATTAAAGATTCTGACATGTTGATTTTTATTGGAAATTACGAGAAATTTCGTGATTTATCAGCCTAAAAGTATGCAACTCGTATCACATATGATGGCGTTGGCGTATCTGTTTGAAAAGAGATAAATTATTTCTCTCTTAATAAGGGAGAAGAGCATAAAGCATATAATTTAACTAACTCAATTTTTATTGCCAGTGGTTTCAGCCAAAATACTGTCTAATGTTGGAGGACTATCAATCTACTAAGCGATTGAAAAACGAAACATTGGAAACAAAGTCATCTTTACATCATGCATTGCCTACATTTAGGCGAAAATCCATCCGTGACACATCCTTGCTCCATGGGAAGAGAGAGAGAGATTCACATTGTTTTCCTTAGGAATCATTTAAAATACGTTATCTTTCACAAACGTCCTTCAGCTCAGTGAAGCAGCTCACGCCAGCATTGCAACGAAAAGAAAATTACAGAAACCATTCCATCTTTTTGTCATGCCGAGCGAATCAAAACAGCATTACGAAAGCAGACGCCGGCCAGAAACGTCACCGTCAAAAATTGTAATCAATAAAAAAGTAATCAAACGTCAACCGGTCTCAAGAATATTGCAAATGATTTATCGACATCTCTTCATCGCAGACGTCCGAGTGAAACAAAAACAAACACACACACACAAGCGTTCGTGTAATGGGCACCGGCTGCGCCAGCTGTGCTGCTGCATACTAATAAACGGTATGCCTTACCCCTTAACTCCAAAACAAAGCAAAAAAGGCGCTCACTCCTTCTCAATCAATCATTTAGTGAAGTGAATTGCTACGGCGCGAAACGAAATGGATATTTTATAAAATTGATTTTCTGCCTTTTCTACGCCATCCAACAGCCGAGTCCTGTGAATCGAGCGCGCGCGCGCGCCTGGAAAAACGAAACCGGAAAGTTTGCAGCAGATTTACTAAATTCGCACCCATCGAGTGCTTAAGTTTAAGTAGAACAATATCGCCGTTTATCGCCGAACACTTCTCACGGCGTCCAACGTGCGAGCGGAATTCTTCTGGTCCGGACCGTAATGGCGTGCTTTGGTCGCATATTTTCCTGACGCCAAGTAATCCGATTAGCATAGCACATGCCCCTACAGGACGAGCTCGTCGAAGAAGCGGCCCGCTCGATTTCTTCATCGT
>KZ071798.1:25611-52536 GCA_002091845.1 Anopheles cracens | reverse complement strand
CCAAACCGTTCCATAATACTCAACCGTGTGCAAACTCAACCGAAAGCTAACGAACAAAGGGAACCGACCGAAATGGGGACACACTGCCACACCGTTATCGAGGCTTCGGGCAGCACCAGGACCATTCAGCTCGGATGCTAATTTTGCTGCTTATTAGTCCACTCGGAGCCCTCCGCTCCCACGAGGTGGTGCATTGTGGCAAAATTATTTGTCCCGCTTTGCTAACCCCTCGTCAACCGGATCGCTTACCGGCTCCCGGGCGTCCACGGAGCGCAGGGTGGTCGCTTTTTGTTTTTCGCTTTTCGCATACCATCCCCAAGACAATTTATGACCCCTGGGCCGCGGCTACATACCGGGGAGGGGAGACCCTCGTTTCGCGCTTCTGCCGCTGGTGTGGGTTTACATCGTTTTTGCGTTAAACAGGATAGCGCTTAATCCTTTTCTTGTTTTTTTTTTTTAGCAGCAGAGCAGAGGGGTAGTGCTTTCGCTCGTTTTCTTTTTCGTCCTCATTTACATCAGCTCTCGTGCCATTGCAGCTCGTGCTTGCTGCCGTAATATTTATGTTCCTCGCGACTGAATGGAAAGGTTGCGTTTTTGTTTTGTGCTGTGTTTTTGTGAGACAAAACTGAAACGATGTAGCGCATAACGTGCCGTACCAGCCAGCGAGCTGCACGAGCATCCTGAGAACATATTATTATTGCCGTACTGGTGATGATAGCGCGCTGACGTGGGCGACGTGGGCCGATCGGAAAAATGAATGATGACCTTCCGCGTGCCATGTTAACGATCTTTTCCTTTCCGCTGGCCATGTTCGGTGTTGTTTTTCACATTTACGTTTCCATTTGTAATTAATGCGCATGGACGAAAAAAATATGACAACAAAAAGGGGTTTAAAGCGTTCGTTGTGAAGGGTCCGGGCTTGCTTTTGTACGCTGGATCAAGCTACATCGGTGCAGTGCATTCTTTCCCACGCATTGTTTCGTTCATTTTGCGGGGCAATGCAGTCGGAGTGTTGATCGGGAACGGCTGCGTTTGACTGGGTTTGCGGCGAGTGGAGAAGCTGAGGTGGTGCATTGTGGCAAAATTATTTGTCCCGCTTTGCTAACCCCTCGTCAACCGGATCGCTTACCGGCTCCCGGGCGTCCACGGAGCGCAGGGTGGTCGCTTTTTGTTTTTCGCTTTTCGCATACCATCCCCAAGACAATTTATGACCCCTGGGCCGCGGCTACATACCGGGGAGGGGAGACCCTCGTTTCGCGCTTCTGCCGCTGGTGTGGGTTTACATCGTTTTTGCGTTAAACAGGATAGCGCTTAATCCTTTTCTTGTTTTTTTTTTTTAGCAGCAGAGCAGAGGGGTAGTGCTTTCGCTCGTTTTCTTTTTCGTCCTCATTTACATCAGCTCTCGTGCCATTGCAGCTCGTGCTTGCTGCCGTAATATTTATGTTCCTCGCGACTGAATGGAAAGGTTGCGTTTTTGTTTTGTGCTGTGTTTTTGTGAGACAAAACTGAAACGATGTAGCGCATAACGTGCCGTACCAGCCAGCGAGCTGCACGAGCATCCTGAGAACATATTATTATTGCCGTACTGGTGATGATAGCGCGCTGACGTGGGCGACGTGGGCCGATCGGAAAAATGAATGATGACCTTCCGCGTGCCATGTTAACGATCTTTTCCTTTCCGCTGGCCATGTTCGGTGTTGTTTTTCACATTTACTTTTCCATTTGTAATTAATGCGCATGGACGAAAAAAATATGACAACAAAAAGGGGTTTAAAGCGTTCGTTGTGAAGGGTCCGGGCTTGCTTTTGTACGCTGGATCAAGCTACATCGGTGCAGTGCATTCTTTCCCACGCATCGTTTCGTTCATTTTGCGGGGCAATGCAGTCGGAGTGTTGATCGGGAACGGCTGCGTTTGACTGGGTTTGCGGCGAGTGGAGAAGCTAATTAAAAGTTGTCTATTCACGAGCCAACTTTGCACGTCAACCGAGGCGAGTGGGTTAGTGTAGGCTGCACACTCACCCGATAGCATCTGATAAAACACCCACACGATGTGGTGAAATGTTTGGCTCCAATACAGTCTGCTCTAGAGTTACGCGGTTAGCGCGTTCCAAAGGCGTTAGAGTGTTTCTCCAATTAATCTATTTTTTTCATCGATTGTTTTGCGTATTGCATACATTACGGCAATAGAAAAACGCCCGTTCTATTTGCAAATAGAATAAAATTGATAGAAAATGTTTACCTTTACTTGGTGTTAACACTTACGGTCAAATGGACCGAATACTCCTTTGGTGCAAATCGTGGTGACAATTAACAGAAACAGAAACTAGCCTAGAAGGCTAGTTTTGGCAATTGTCGACCGATTGGGCTGAAATTTTCACCAGTTGTGCGTAAACTATTCTAGTTTTATAATTCGTCAAGTTTGTGACCCTACCCTCTCCCGTTTGCTCCCCAGCCCCCCTCAAGTAAAAATCCGTCAACGTCAAAATTTTAAAAACCTTGAAAACTATACGTAAAAATACGCGGAGCCCGAATTCCATAAAATGGCATATAGGAGCAGTAGTCCAAAACTTACGAAAAAAAATTAAAAAAAATCCGATCAAAATTGTGGAAATGGCATCACTTTCAATATCCACTCCCGCTGGCTTTCCATAGAGAAAGCCACGTGTCAATTGCAGAAGCTATGGAAAATCGTGTAGACCGAATAACATGTTTTTTTCTATATAAATAATACACAACTGTATCAATTATGACTTGAAAAAGCATAATGCACAATAAAAACGTATTTTTAATAACGAATGTCTCGAATTATTAGCAGAAAACATGAATTTTCGAATTTTCTTCTTCTTCTTCTTCTTTTCTGAGGTGTAAAGTGAAGCCAATCGTATAATTTTGATCGGAAAATTCTGAAATTTTTATTGTAGGTCATGGACCACTGCTCCTATATGCCATTTTATGGAATTTGGGCTCCAAAATTTTTTAAGTACAGTTTTGAAGGTTTTTAAAATTTTGGCGTCGGCGGATTTTTACTTGAGGGGGGCTGGGGAGCAAACGGGAGATGGTAGGGTCACAAACTTGACGGATAATAAAACTAGAATAGTTTACGCACAACTGGTGAAAATTTCAGTCCAATCGGTCGACAAATGCCAAAAATAGCCTTCTAGGTGTCAATTGACACCATGATTTGCACGGAAGGAGTAACAAGTTGTATCTCAGAAATATACGGATTTTAAAATTTTTTGAAAATCTTTAAAAATAACTTTTCAAAAATATAAGTTGCAAAAGTGTCAATTGACACCAGATTTGTCCGTTAGTGTTAAGTTAGCAACAAATAAAAATAGCGATTAGCACGGAAAAATTGGAAACGGATGGTGCAATGTGATATGAAATCGGCCTTTTGTTCCAATGCAACCTGCAATCACAAAATTCCAACGAACCGCATATCAATTAAGCAGATTATCGAGGCGTAAATAAACGCGCCATGATGATGCTCCTCGATAATCTAGCCGTTGACCCAATGGCCACCGTTCGGAAATCCACCATACACCCTTCGGTGATTAAAATAAAGTTTAATTAAAGCGAGACACCACCCAATCCTAACCTTTTACCCTTGGGAGACGCGTGCGTACTTTTCGTAAAGGCACCATCGAACGTTCACCATGAGCAACTTTCCACCAAGCGTCCCATTTTGACGCTCGTGTAAACCCACGTTTTTTACGTATGCGTTTTTTCCACACAATACCCATCGAAAAAACTTACCGACATACATTTGTCCAATGAAACGAAAGGGGAGACGAAAACAAAAACTATCAAAACTTTCATCGTGGAATCGTGCCCTGAGTGGACATTTGTGCAAACATCGATTAATCCCGCCCGCGCAAAGTTACTAACGAAATGGATCGCAACGAATCTCGCGGGTGCATCACATTCCCGCGTTTGCTAATGCTTTCCTTTTATTTTGCTTGCCACGGCTCCTATCGCTGCAGGGAATGCATCAAGAGCGAGCAAACAACAGTTCACCGCCGGTCACAGGATGAGATCAACTTAAGGGCGTGGAAGTGATCATGAGCTCGGCATCGTCTGCTTCTTTTGTTTGTGCACGGCTGATGGATAAGCGAATGAAGGGAGCGAAACGGCACGCTTACATCGGGGCACACATCTTCGACATCGCGCAAACCATCTCTCATCACCATTTGAGCGTGCTGGCAAAGTGGATGAAGCTATTCGGTACGATAGTTAAGTGGAGCGTGAGCAGTTGATCGTGAAAGACGGTGGAATAGAAAGGCACCCGGAAGCAAGCCGGACAGTGTGTGATTTATGTGGCGGGTCGGGAAAAATGTTCTACCCGTGTGGCTCGTACAGGGACAGGGCATTTCATTAGTGGTTGATTTATGCACGGTTCGCCATTTAATCGCGGCAATGAATGGTACTCGACACCTTTTTCGGGACTCTGTTCGGCTTAACCGAAACGGCGAGGCACGTACGGTAGGAGCGTTCGGCCGGAAGGATGCTATCATGCTTCCAGGCAGTAGCAATTGGCACTGTCCCAGCCGTGGTGAGCGTGGTGAGCGTTTCTCTCTGGTCCAGTAACGCGTGAAGCGAACCGAACGCACAGTGGTCGTGAGTGGATCAATCTGTGGCTCAATCTTTCTTTCGGCTTTTATGTTTATGATCTGTGAGTTACGTTTCACAGACTAAAACATTCCTTTAGAGATCACTTAGAGCCTTTTTGACGACAGCAAACTTTGCATAGTCTCGCACAGTTTCGAAATAAATCACCCACATTTCAAAACTTGGAGAGCTTTTCAAACTTAAAGCAATATTGAATAGAAGGCAGTTATCTGGATTAAACAACATTATCATCAAAGAACGCAAAATTCAGACCAAATGTCCACTCCTTCTCCCAACGTGAGACAACCGATGGTCTGTGCCGATTACTCCGTCCCAGATATTATCCCCCGGCTCTCGTCCTTGCGGAGTCAGCTCGGCAGATCAGGTGGTCAACATAGACACAACAGTTAGCAATCAACCCCGTCCCGGGGGGATTGCTATCCACATCCACATCCACCGGGAAGAAGCAGCATTTGCCATTTCGGTGCTCGATCAACGGATAAGCGCTGAGCGTGTGGACATGGATACGATACAGGGCATACTGGCAGATACGCGCCCGTGCACGAGAACGCCGGACCCGGGAGGACAAATGGAACCGTCAGTTTGATTAATTGACACCACCACTTAATTACTGCCACAACCGTTGGGACCGGGTGCTGGGGGTGCGAGACCGAGCCGGAGTGCTTCTATTGCCTCTGCTGCCTGCAACTAATTGGCTCGTCTTCAAACGATTGTCCATGGTGAAGGTGAGTGGTGCAGCCGCTAGCACCATGGTTTTGCTAGTGCTCGGGGGTTCAGAGCGAGCTTCGAGTTCTTTCCACCATGCTCGTTTTGTAGTGGAGAGGGAACAACTGTAGAAAGAACACCGACGCTGTGATTGCGCCTTCGGGATATTTCTTTGCGGGCTTCGGACGTTCGGTCGGCGGAGACGATGGTCCACAACACTTTTCTCACGTTCACGTTTGTTTTTGGCTTGATTTTTTGGTGGAAAACCTTGCCTTTGCCACTTGCACTGGGGACTCTACCAAGGATTGTTGGTTTTTGCTGATGCTACAGCACGATCGTTGGTGAAGCGTTAATCCAACCAATCGCTGCCCAGGGATACAATAACTTCACTGTAACAGCACGATTCTACACGAAACTTGCCGCATCCTTTCCCACACTTACTTGAACGAACGATCCATGAATCATTCGATTCTTAAACTGTCCGACACACGATCAATCACAAGACGGGTCGGGAGACGCCGTGTACGTCGAACCGTGCTTTCCTCGCCTCACGTGCGCCCATGAAGACATCAGCACTGGTTGGCAAGGACTCAAGAACATCACGAGCTAACTATGCCCGTCTTTTTCGATCAATCATCTGCATCCTCCGGAAGGGCCGAATGTAAAGGACGCTTTTTATACATTTTTAATAACTTTTTAGCTCCACGACGGCTATCACGATAGCTGTTCCAACGACACAATGCACTAAAACGACTTCAAATGTTAGCCTTCTTGACACCTCACGCGGTTGGATGTCACTTATCAGACAGGTAAGAATGCACTAGAGACCGGAGTGATTAGGATGGGTGCGGGCTTAACGCGCTACTGCGTCCGAGATGACTCCTCGAGGCTCTCTATACCGTCGAGTGTTTGGAATCGAACTAACTTCCAATTTCTGATAATTCAAACAACAAATAGACGAATCGCGCGAAACGTGGGCTTGTCGGTTATGACTAACGCATTTTCGGACGAACGCTTCGGTTCCAGGGGTCGGCAAACGATTCGCGCTGCTTTTGCCTCTTGCTCAAGGAAGATTTACTTCGGGTAAATTGTAATATATTGACTCATTAAGCTTCTATGATACATTTATAAACATTAATCAGCCTGAAAGTATGCAATCCAGTACTTAAACGATTAGTTATTAATATTAAATCAAATTGATACGGGGATTGTTAATTTAATGTTTGGATATTGCATTTATATCTTTTACAAGCATCAGAGATCTTATTCTGTTTGAGCAAAGTTTCTCGATTGTATTCGCATAGCAAAGTTTAAGCAAATAAAGTTTCAAATTTATACCATTTTGAGCGAACATTTCCCATTGGCAACGGTTGCCGTGCAAAGCGCTTTTCCTTTCATCCGTTTCGCTTTCTCTCTCTCTGACTGGCTTTCTCATATTGTCTCGCTCACTATTACTCACGCTTCTGATACTCACATACCCTGGAGAGCTTCGGAACTGCTCGAATTTCTCGTTCGTGTTTTTAGCGCGTACCGAACCGATGCTACGCAATCACCCAATCCTTAGCTGGGGCACACATTCCAGCGAGTAAATCTTTCATAAGGATGCAGAATTGATACATCAACACGAACGGGTGCGTAAGTAGCGTTTGCATGCCTACAAAGCGTTCGGCCGGTAGTAACAACATCCGGCGTGAGAGTAACCAAACGAATTGACCTATTTCGGCCGCCTTTAGGTCGTGCGAAAAAGGACACGTCCCGTTCACGTCTTGCACCCCAAAAACGTTCAGTTTATGTACCATCGTTCGATTGTTTAGTCCTCAATCTTTTATGTGATATGAACAATTCCTGCAAAAAATATGCTTAAACTAAAAGCACTATCATATGCGTGTGAGATAGCACTCCACCCGTCAGCAGACGCAAAATGGGATGCGTGGTTACAGCTTATCCTCTCAGCTCACACACTTTCCCACCCGCCGGGGGGATTGTTGACCTCAAAAAGCATATGCTCTTTCTACATTTGCACGGCTGACTGATTTCATCTTCCTTTCAGCCTTTCCGTATCAATCTTCGTCCTGCTTAGCATGTCAGCAGAAATGCAAGTGGGCCGGTGGTTTGTGGGTTAGAATGACGAAAAAAGCTCGCCTCTAAATCCTCCCATCGTGGCGGGCTGGACCAGAAATGGTCAGACGTGTGGATTGGTGCATGGTTTTGATGATCGCTTCAACGATGATAACGAAGAACATGGTCGAGTCGAGGAGATTTTTCTGCACGAGCACATATTGCACGATCCGTCCATCGCAGTAACGAAGCGCGTTACTGCGTGGATATATTCGCAAGGTTTACTACCTGGTTTCCTTTTCCCAGATTGTTCTGTTCATGATGAACTTGCAGTTATGAGCAACTTCAAAAGAACTGATCTATTTTTATAGTATTTTCGATTTATTGGCTCCGTCAATTGCGTATATTCATAAACAAAACCTTAGCGCCTAAATGTTTGCAAATTTATATGATTTTTCAACACATACGTTGTTCTATAAAAATAGGTATGAAATAACTATCAGTATTTAACATTTTGATCGAACAGTGTCTTCGATCGAACATTTGACAAAATCTAGCACGCACATGACATTTCGTTTGTTTGTTTTTGCTGTTATTAAGTTACAACAGATAACAAAAAAAATGCACGTGACCCACTTTCGTGCCGTAAGTAATAGCTGGAAATACAAGTTTTATTGAATTTCTGCTACATAAATTCAATCAACGATTCGGTGGCATCGAGCTTGAGCTTTTACCTAGTTTTTTTTTCAATTATTCGTTTACACCATCACTTTCTTACTGTTTCTTTAATATAATAAATGTTTAACTTTATGTTCCATTGATCGACTTTTCTTTACACCTGCTCATAACTCCCTTCAGTAAAATAGAGAAACAGCTTTCAGTAACACAAACAGCTTATTCATGTTCATTACTTACGCACGACCGAGATTTGGACGAGACGACATTCGCATTTCGCACTTCGTCCCGTTGCTTCCAAGCCAAGACACGAGACGAACAGGTACTCCTGTTAGTGTTGCAGTACCTTCCACTCGTACGGCAGGTCCTCGAAGCACGTAACAACGGTTCACTGTCCCACTGCCCCAACCGGAGAGTGTGTGGGACAATATGTCAATGTGTGGACGTCACACCGTGACGGAACCGGGCGTTGCTATCCGGTTGCGTTTTCGGTGTCTGGCATCAAACCTGTGTCGTCGTCTCCAGGGAGGAGAAGGAGCATTTCAGCAGCTGCAAAAATTCATCCTCAAGCATCGGTCGTTAGAATGGTGCCAAGTCTTCCGCCGGATATCGACAACGGCAACGGCCCACAGCTCACAGCACACCGCAACATCCGGAGACCGGAGGGACCAGCTGGCGTGGGAAAGCGTCCCGAGACGATTGCAATTTCGTTCTGCGCCACCAATCTGCTAGCAATTATACGAAGAATGCAGCAACTTGTACGGTGGAGAAGTTTTTACACTTTCCGCCGCCGTCTTTCCGGAGATTAAGCTGGGGAGGGGCGGTGGCTGCGATGGTTGCGAAAGTGTTTCGGCTGCAGGACGATAGTGCCAGACGCAATTGTCACCATAATGATACCGCAGTAACCGCTCCTGGATGGCGGTGGTGTCATCATTTGCCACTGGAGACGGAGCGCATGGAAAGAAGTTGGTAATTTTGTGTGTTTTCCCACACACCGTACCGTTGATTGGATGCGATGTGTTGGAAGATGAAAAAGGATAGTTCTCACTATCTTCCGTGGTTGAAACGTTGAACGCCTTTGGAATGCTAGTTGTGGTGAAAATCTTTCTTCGATGTAATTTGCATTTTCTCAATTTAGTTCTCCGTTTAAGTCTATGCTATTGTGTCAAGATGACCATTTTTACTGAAACTATAGACAAATTGGTAAATTTAAATAGCATTAACTAAGCCAGTTGGTAAGTTATATTGAGTCTTTTCAAATAAATCCTCGAAAAAAGATGTTTGTCGTGCGGATTGCATACTTTAAGGCTCATTGTAAAAACTTTCGCCTAAAAGTATGCTATTTCACTGCATTGCTTAGATGAAATTAGGTTTTTTAGACGCTAACCTAATAGCTACAAGCTGGTTTGATCTAATTAATCACTCTCCACAAAACACCAGGAAACGCTTGCGCGGCGTATCCCTTACCTTAGCTGCAAAGAAAATTACATTATTTTTAAATAACCCCACGGCGGGAAGATGGGGTTGCTCAACCCCAGACACCACACAGGGCTACTAATTAACCACTAATTTGAGTTGCTATTTTCAAACCTAATGGCACATAAAGCTGCTTCCACACTCCCACACTGCTGGGAAGCCTTTAGCCACGTGATGTTATTATTGGCAGTAAATTTCGGTAGAACGCATACTTATACAATAAACATTCATCTAAATGGCCTACAACGTGTTACATATCATAAGATTTACCACACATTGCTTCTTCAGATTAGTATCGATCATTCGTTTCACCCCTTTGCGGTCATCATCTTCCAGCATCGGTCAAAATCATCATCTGATCATCTTCCATCCTTCGAGCTGAGTGGATAAATTCTAATAACATAATCCCCTCTAGACATCGTCCGCCATCGATCGATGCATTATTCCGACATAAGCGAAGACATTCGCTAACATTATTTTACTCGGTTAGCAGCAGCTTTTTGCCGCTGCTTCCATCTCCCACCCGTCCACGGTGACTGGAGAGTGATCATGGTCACGGTAATTGTATGCAGCACGGGGCAGCAGCAACAGCGGGTAATCCTAACCAGCTTTTCGAGGCGAAGCGAAACGTGTGCGGCGCACAGTCATAAGGTACCATAAATCCTATAAACTCAGTCACGCTTTTCATCACCACGAACGAGCGGGCCGCAATGGCATAAAGATGAACCTGGCATGATCATCCAGCTGCTGCTGCTGCTGCTCGGTCACGCAGAACGAGCTCAGTCGGTGCGTGTCGGTGCGTGCGTGCTCCTGTTCGTTCGAGTGACTCCTCCACTCTCCGTGCCGAAATCAAACCGCCGACAACGCCAGCGACCAGCATGACGAGGCCGTCCGTTTGATATGCAAATTTCAGCAATTTTTCCTTCACCAGAGCAGGGCGCAGAGCGGGGAGGGGCGGCCTTCGGGGTGAAACGGCTAGATTTTCTCCTACATTGCTTTATTTAAATCAGAGCGGTACCGAGCACAAAGCGAGCAATTGGAATGTAGGGAAGATGCGAGAATAATGCCCCCGAGCGAGCGTGTTCCCTGCTATCGGCATTCGTACGAACGCATTGACCGTTCGAAGGAGATACCCATTTTCTTCTCACATGAACGGCCATCGACGCTCGCTGCCGGTAGGAGTGTTGTTTGTTTTTGCGTGAACAAGCTTTTCTTAAAGATTTTTTCCGAGCTGATGAAGCACATGCAGGGTTTTTTTTCTATTTGTTTCTCATTCGTTCACTTTTTGTTGTGTTTAAATCACTCTTTTAAATCACTCCAACATGTGTATGCATGTTGCATTACCAATTGAGAAAACAATTGACGGGATGAGATTTAGGTCATTCGATAAATATGTGTTTAGTGTGATATCTCTCCTCATGCTTCTATCAATTTCATTTCATATAAAACAATAGACCGAGTTTAATATATTTTTCGTCATCCCAGTTGCCTGACGTTTTATTTTATTTTTCTTTATTTTACTTTATACTTTTTTACTCAGATTGGAACTCAGAAAACAAATTTTGAGCTTTTACCTAGTTTTTTTTTCAATTATTCGTTTACACCATCACTTTCTTACTGTTTCTTTAATATAATAAATGTTTTGAATTTCTGCTACATAAATTCAATCAACGATTCGGTGGCATCGAGCTGAGCGACTTTTTGCACTAACTGAGAATGATTGGCAGGCGATACGGGTACGAAAAAAGACACTCCCATAGTTGGAAAAGCATTATCGTACGTTGGGACATTGAGAGAGAAAAACAAACATAACGTCCAGCGCGCGCATTTGGTCCCATTCCTGGGGCAAAACAAAAAATAACATTATTTTACTCGGTTAGCAGCAGCTTTTTGCCGCTGCTTCCATCTCCCACCCGTCCACGGTGACTGGAGAGTGATCATGGTCACGGTAATTGTATGCAGCACGGGGCAGCAGCAACAGCGGGTAATCCTAACCAGCTTTTCGAGGCGAAGCGAAACGTGTGCGGCGCACAGTCATAAGGTACCATAAATCCTATAAACTCAGTCACGCTTTTCATCACCACGAACGAGCGGGCCGCAATGGCATAAAGATGAACCTGGCATGATCATCCAGCTGCTGCTGCTGCTGCTCGGTCACGCAGAACGAGCTCAGTCGGTGCGTGTCGGTGCGTGCGTGCTCCTGTTCGTTCGAGTGACTCCTCCACTCTCCGTGCCGAAATCAAACCGCCGACAACGCCAGCGACCAGCATGACGAGGCCGTCCGTTTGATATGCAAATTTCAGCAATTTTTCCTTCACCAGAGCAGGGCGCAGAGTGGGGAGGGGCGGCCTTCGGGGTGAAACGGCTAGATTTTCTCCTACATTGCTTTATTTAAATCAGAGCGGTACCGAGCACAAAGCGAGCAATTGGAATGTAGGGAAGATGCGAGAATAATGCCCCCGAGCGAGCGTGTTCCCTGCTATCGGCATTCGTACGAACGCATTGACCGTTCGAAGGAGATACCCATTTTCTTCTCACATGAACGGCCATCGACGCTCGCTGCCGGTAGGAGTGTTGTTTGTTTTTGCGTGAACAAGCTTTTCTTAAAGATTTTTTCCGAGCTGATGAAGCACATGCAGGGTTTTTTTGAACACGTTCCATCGTCACGCCAAAGATTCCGGGGGAAAGGTTAATTTCACGTGGAAGAAAAACTATTAACCCGCGATACCTTCATCCTTTTTTGCGGTTTCTTAAAGAGTTCCTCGCAGCTGTTTCTCAATAAAGCCACTTGTGTGCCACCAAACCGAGGGGGAGAAAACATTTTTTTTATTAAAACGTTGCGTTCCTGGTTTTTGTTACAATATATACGGACAATTTATTCCATGGATACAAATTTTGATAACAGATTTCTTGCCCATTTTTTGCTTAAAATGGTAACAGAATAACTTCTGATTTTCATCCCATCTGCACTTGAACTTCTTCTGTTGCAGATTTTCTGTATTGTGCCATGCTACTGGTGCTTCCCGTTGTTGTGCCGGTCTACGTTCTCTGGTCGATGAGATGAGGAAGTTTGGTCCAACAAAACCAGACAACGTCTCCGCAACGCCCAACGGCTTCCGGGTGGTTGAGAAGTTTTCGTGACGAAGAAAGGGAATAAAAGTGTTGCAGTACAATACGTTGCAAAAATATTTTCCCTTTTCATCTGAAAAGTTGTCGTCTATTTCCTCTGCAAAAGAATTGCAATATAAAGCCCGGAAAAGAGATAATCTTCATGCCATTCATCTCCGATTTGCGTGCTGCTTGTAATAGCAATTATTGCCCATTTTTTGCTTAAAATGGTAACAGAATAACTTCTGATTTTCATCCCATCTGCACTTGAACTTCTTCTGTTGCAGATTTTCTGTATTGTGCCATGCTACTGGTGCTTCCCGTTGTTGTGCCGGTCTACGTTTGAGGCTCATTGAAATAACTTTCGCCTAAAGGTATGCAATTTTCACTTCTTGGTTTAGATGAAATTAGTTTTTTTAAGCTCCCAACCTTATAGCTACAAGCTGGTTTGATCTAATTAATCACTCTCCACAAAACACCAGGAAACGCTTGCGCGGCGTATCCCTTACCTTAGCTGCAAAGAAAATTACATTATTTTTAAATAACCTCACGGCGGGAAGATGGGTTGCTCAACCCCAGACACCACACAGGGCTACTAATTAACCACTAATTTGAGTTGCTATTTTCAAACCTAATGGCACATAAAGCTGCTTCCACACTCCCACACTGCTGGGAAGCCTTTAGCCACGTGATGTTATTATTGGCAGTAAATTTCGGGTTGCGGAAGAAGAAAAATTACGACATCCGTTCCATTATCGCTGTCGTGCGCGCCGATACGGACGATAGGATGCGAACACACGTTGTCAGCGAAATTATCGGCAGTTAATTAAATTAAACCGAGCTCTAGCCGCGCGAGTCCCAGGTCCCTGAACTCCCAGGAGCATGTGTCTTCTACTTTTGAGCAGTTTTAATCGCTTCACCGCCCGTTCGCGAGCCGAAGAAGGTGGCCCTTCTTTCGATAAATGTCGTAAATTAATCAAATAAACTAGCGAAACGAGCGGTGGTTCACGGAGCGCCTTCGAGCGCCTGTTTAGCGGTGACAGTCCGCCGCTAATGTTATTAGCTAGCAGCTAGCACGGCCAACTCGGCCAAGCAACTGTCCCGCGCCGTCAGCATGTTTCGTTTTTTGTGTTGCTTTATTTCTTCCACCGTAAAGTGAACGTCTCACGGCACGGAAATGAACCACAGCCCCGAGTGGATGGAGCTCCAATCTTGGCCCCGAAGAAGCGCGAGTATCGCGAAACCATCTTGTTCTAATTGGATTAAACAAGTTTTTCCTTGGCGCCGCATCCCTGGTCCCTGGGATGGACAGCATCGTTCGCGCTTTTCCAGCGGGAACAAAAACCACAAAACTAGTTTTCCTTTGAAACACGCAAACAGCGAAAAAACGACACGGGTGTGCTTCACATTTTCCGCCACCACACTACCCGGGAGAGCGAGAGAGCGAGAGAGAGAGAAAGACACAGTGGGAAAGAAAATTCCACGGAACACGTTCCATCGTCACGCCAAAGATTCCGGGGGAAAGGTTAATTTCACGTGGAAGAAAAACTATTAACCCGCGATACCTTCATCCTTTTTTGCGGTTTCTTAAAGAGTTCCTCGCAGCTGTTTCTCAATAAAGCCACTTGTGTGCCACCAAACCGAGGGGGAGAAAACATTTTTTTTATTAAAACGTTGCGTTCCTGGTTTTTGTTACAATATATACGGACAATTTATTCCATGGATACAATGCTTGTAATAGCAATTATTGCCCATTTTTTGCTTAAAATGGTAACAGAATAACTTCTGATTTTCATCCCATCTGCACTTGAACTTCTTCTGTTGCAGATTTTCTGTATTGTGCCATGCTACTGGTGCTTCCCGTTGTTGTGCCGGTCTACGTTCTCTGGTCGATGAGATGAGGAAGTTTGGTCCAACAAAACCAGACAACGTCTCCGCAACGCCCAACGGCTTCCGGGTGGTTGAGAAGTTTTCGTGACGAAGAAAGGGAATAAAAGTGTTGCAGTACAATACGTTGCAAAAATATTTTCCCTTTTCATCTGAAAAGTTGTCGTCTATTTCCTCTGCAAAAGAATTGCAATATAAAGCCCGGAAAAGAGATAATCTTCATGCCATTCATCTCCGATTTGCGTGCTGCTTGTAATAGCAATTATTTTTGCGGAAGAAGAAAAATTACGACATCCGTTCCATTATCGCTGTCGTGCGCGCCGATACGGACGATAGGATGCGAACACACGTTGTCAGCGAAATTATCGGCAGTTAATTAAATTAAACCGAGCTCTAGCCGCGCGAGTCCCAGGTCCCTGAACTCCCAGGAGCATGTGTCTTCTACTTTTGAGCAGTTTTAATCGCTTCACCGCCCGTTCGCGAGCCGAAGAAGGTGGCCCTTCTTTCGATAAATGTCGTAAATTAATCAAATAAACTAGCGAAACGAGCGGTGGTTCACGGAGCGCCTTCGAGCGCCTGTTTAGCGGTGACAGTCCGCCGCTAATGTTATTAGCTAGCAGCTAGCACGGCCAACTCGGCCAAGCAACTGTCCCGCGCCGTCAGCATGTTTCGTTTTTTGTGTTGCTTTATTTCTTCCACCGTAAAGTGAACGTCTCACGGCACGGAAATGAACCACAGCCCCGAGTGGATGGAGCTCCAATCTTGGCCCCGAAGAAGCGCGAGTATCGCGAAACCATCTTGTTCTAATTGGATTAAACAAGTTTTTCCTTGGCGCCGCATCCCTGGTCCCTGGGATGGACAGCATCGTTCGCGCTTTTCCAGCGGGAACAAAAACCACAAAACTAGTTTTCCTTTGAAACACGCAAACAGCGAAAAAACGACACGGGTGTGCTTCACATTTTCCGCCACCACACTACCCGGGAGAGCGAGAGAGCGAGAGAGAGAGAAAGACACAGTGGGAAAGAAAATTCCACGGAACACGTTCCATCGTCACGCCAAAGATTCCGTCATTACGTTCGGATATGTTATCCACTCCGGTCCTTTCCCCCCTCGAACAGGCGACCATTGGATGCACTTTCAAAAAACATCCTTCCACAGGAACGCCATTTCCTTGGAACACTCCTTGCAAGCGATAAAACAGAAGTCAGAGTTTGTGCAATAGCGACCAGATTTTTTAGTCGTGCGTTATGCAGGATGGTGCTGACGACAAGTATGGCGACGAAGGACGTCAATGATGACGAATATCGTACGGCATGGGTTTACGGCATGGGTAAACCACGCGCACTTGTCGGATGTTGAGCGATGAAGCGTGCAGCGTAACCATGGCGATAAAAATAATCCCGCCAGAGTCGGCAGGGTTTTGCTACCGTTGGAGGTAAAACCAGACACTTTAATTATTAAGAAACTCTTGGCGATACAAGGCACACTTCAGTACAACTTTGAGGCGCAATTTCGTTACGAATAAAGTTTGTTACATAAGAACATCTTTCATCTTCCACATAGCCAATTAAAAGCTTGTTTGTATGTGCTTTGTATTATCTTCCAACAACTTGGGATACATCCTCACCGGCATACATTATTGGCATCCCTCAAAAACCATCATCGAAAACCCCTGCATCCTTCAACTGCAGGAGCAAGACAGATCAGCGGCAACCGCCAACGTCACCATCGGCTCCTGGACCGAGCGCACTTGGTAATGATTAAAAGTTTGTCACAAAGTTTGTCATAAACAGTTCCCCGTGCCACCTCGACCGTACCAGGCACGGCGAGAGCAGCTTTCGAGCAAACTCCATTGAAGCGTTTCGGTGAAGAATAACTTCCCCGTGTGCATGTAGCCAGCCGAAGCTAGGCTCTGCGAGACTTAAATAGTTAGCCAGCTTCGGGGAGAACCATCTCCATTAAATGACCCTGAAAAGGCGCCTGTTCCTACGTGTGGTTCAAAGCGCTTTAAATAACTGACAACCTCACCGGCACGACGGTACCGGAAGCTTGCCTTGCGCAGCGGGAAAGTCGTTACGCTAAACGGTCACAGCACTGCCGGGCTTTGTGTTGCCGCTTCCGGGTTCGCATCCTGGCAAGCGTGGGGTTCTCGAGAGCTGGGGTGGACACCCTTCGACGTGATCCACCGTCGACGAGCCCTTTTGATATAGCTTGACCTTCCAGGCAGACGCTTCCAACGCTTTTTAGGGGCGATGTCTACATCGCAATACTGCATCCCATTTACATAGGCTCGTCTCTCCCTTCGGGCGTGGAGATTTTAGCGATTTCTGAAGAGCAGCTTTCTGCCACAGTTGATTCGAATGGTCAACCCAAGGATGGCAGCAGCAGCACCGTCATCATCATTTGCATCTCATTGTTTTTTCGCGTCATTAACACTGCCTAAATGCTTGCTTCCTTCCACGTGTATAATGGAACATGGCGCACGGCCGTAGTATCTTGTGCCGGACGAGCCGGGAACGTCTTTACCGGGGCTCAATTAGTGTTTGGAGCAGCCTAGTCGGTACGAAGCGCTGTACTTATGCGTTCTTTTAATTGATGAACAAAAAATGATTCAAAATTGGTTCAAACCAAAGATGGCTCTACATTCTTCGGTGACCTACATTTTTGACTCACCAACTATCTCCTCCATGTCCAGGTGGTCTCCTCAAGGAATTTTAACTTTTTTTTGTTTAAAAAAGGCGCAATTTCCTACGACCGATGAGGTAACTCGACGCCTCGCTGCGGATGATGGAAATGAATTTGTTATGATTGCATTCGGCACCGGACACTGGGCAAAGGCACCAAACGGCACCGGGCAAAGGTCACCCAGCACGAGAGGCGGATGCGCTGCGAGATGGGAAATTTATTCATTAACGAAGACGACGTGCGACAAGCGGTGGAAAAGTCCATCGGCTTCAGGATGATCGACGAATAGCCCGGTGCAATATCATCTGTCACGGGCCACGCGAAAAACTGATGCGGATCGCGCTTCTCCAACGCCTTCAGCAGATGATCGAGCAGTTTATTCAGCGGCGACCGGCTCTGCTTCTGCTTCAGCACACAGCTACGCGGTTCCCGGCCACTACAATCCGAGTTCGGTGTTTTCGGGGCCTGACTCGAGCTCGTGTCGTGGAAATCCATCTTACTGCCCGGACGGGACGACGATTGCATCGAACCCGGACTCTGCAGTGGCTCATCCGTCGTCACCGAGCTCGGGGCCGTCGTCAGCTCCTCTTTAGGCACAAGTCCACCGGCGCTAAGCAAACCCCCCGCGACACCATCGTGTTCGGAAACGGGTTCCGGTTCCACATCCGGTTCACGCTTCGGCGACAACAACTCCACCGGAAGCAGCGGCTTAGTGACGGGTTGGGCAGCAAGCGACGAACTCGCGACCGCCGCAACGGCTGCCACCGCGACCGAGCTGGGTGCGTTGGGGTAGTGCACCATGCCGACCGGATCTACCGTGGCCTGGGAACTCTCGTCACAGTAACTGTTGAAACCATCTTCCTCCTCCTCGTCCTCTTCCCCGTGGCTCGTATCATCCCCACGGTGCCGGTGGTGCCGTTTCTCCTTGTGATGATGTTTGTGCTTCTTTTCGCGGTCTTTCTTCTTCTTCTTCTTCTTTGACTTCTTGTGGCGCTCCGGGTAGTCACCGCTGGTGCTGGTCGTGAACAGGGTGCTACCGCCGTCCGACTGGATGCCGTACGCCGGCGAATCGTTCCCGTGCTCGGGCGTCGAGCTGTTTCCGCTAACCTTCAGAATGAGCTTCAGACTGGGTGGTCGATCGAGGCTGAAGGATTTATCTGGCGCAAATGAAAGCAGCAATGTGAGAAAAGTAAAGCAAGAGTAAAACCGCAACCACGCCGAACGACGCAACACCGGGCGTCTGTCGGCGTTGCACCGACGCTCCAGCTTGTTCGCACGCGGTGCTCACTTACCTTTGCCACTTTCGCGTTCCTTGCGTTCCGATTTGTGTTTCTTATGCTTTTTCGATCCCATCGTGGGGCGGAAGGTACAATAAACCCGGAAAATTACACAATTTCACTAAAATGCAAGCAAAGTTGTTTGTTTGTTTGTTTGTTCTTCTTCTTCTTCTAACTTTGTCGGCAGGTTATATCCTCCTGTGATTCCTCTTGGGAATCACAATCAGAGGCATACTGCCTGCGTGTGAAAGAGAGGACGATTGTGTCCATATCTCTTGTTTTTCTTTTTTGCGGATTGTCAGTTTGTTTACGTTGCTGTCTTTAGTTCTTTGTCATTGTCATTGTCTTGTCTTGGTATGTCTTGTTGAGGTCTTTGAGGTTTGTTTTTTTTTATGTTGCTGTTTAATATTAACCTATCCGTTTATTTGCGTGACGGCAGCTCTAGACGACCACTTTAGAGCTCGTGCCGCGAGCCGCGAGCGACAATGTTGTTCTAAAACATCTGTCAAACTGACATGGTTTTAGTACAATTTCTCGCGGCTAGCTGTCAAACCCAGGATGTCGCGGAGTTGTAAATTTTCACAACGGCGCGACCCTAGCGAAGCGCGAGCTGTCACCCTAGTTCTGAAATTGTATATGTTTACAACTTAAACTGAAATAATTGACTGTGCAAGTGTATGTAGCTTTGTTTTAAGTTCAGGTAACAATATTAACTGGATTTTTAACAAAAAACCTAGACAGATCGTGTCTAGGTTTTTTGTTAAAAAAAACCTACTTTGATGGCTCGCGCAAAAAATGTGCGACATTCGGTTTCTAGACGACCACCTAAAAATTGCCGTGACAATTCGAAAAACCACGTCAGATTGACAGCTGTTTTAGTACAAAATCGAAGCTCGCGGCTCGCGGCGCGAGCTCTAAAGTGCTCGTCTAGAGCCGCCGATAGAGAGGAGGTCGATGCATCCCATGTATTTTGACAGCTCATCGGGGAGCAGTAGCTGTACTAGACGCGTTAGGCTGTGCTCCGGGATCGGTATTATAATACAACAAACGTCAAATCCCATACAAAAACAGTTATACTCCGTCATACACCGTCATACATCGAGGCGTAATACAAATCGATTTGTATTATTGCATACGGTATCACTGCACGCACACACTGCGTACCAGTCAAGCGTACCTTAGGTACGATTGTTTCCGACAACTTTGGAAACAGCGTACCTTGCTTCGAGCGTACCCCTGCGTACCTCAAATGACAGCTTGGTAGAAAGAGATGGATAGATTATCAAAGTAGGCTAGATCATTTGGCTCGCTACTCGTTGCGTACCTTCACCAGTAGCACGTGAGAAGATTTTCGACTCAACTCACTATGGCGATTCTTCTCACTTCTGCATATTTCCTCACCAGTAGCACGTGAGAAGATTTTCGACTCAACTCACTATAGCGATTCTTCTCACTACTGCATGTTTCCTCCTTCCTCAAACGTCTCACGTCTATTTGCCTGACGTCGGTTGCTACGAGCTATTCTCTGTCTCGATTTGTTTACATGCCGTTCTTTTCTCGCAGTCAGAGTAGCATCGGTTGTGTGCAGTTGCATTTCAGTAATATTTACTCCATCAGTAGCATGTCGCAATTTGCCACAATTTTGCGTTATTGGGAATGGGTAGTTTGCATGGGATCTGAACGCAATCGAGAACGACTCGTTTGCCTACCGGTTGGATCACTGCAATCTTCCGCTTCATGCCAATATTGCATTGTGGGATAGTTTTCCGTCAGATAAAAATAAATATCACGACACAACTTGAGGCACCAATTCTACCGGAGAAATAAATAACCACGCTCATATAACTTAAATGCATTGATCCGTTTCGGGACTTGTTTTCGTTATTTGAATCCATCACATTTTGCACAAAAGCGCACTATAACGTTGGCTCTCAAGGGCAGGATCAATAGCTCCATACGAATGTATCACTGCAGTTTCACTCTGGCTTGAGGTAAGTATTAATCGAATCTCCTTTCTACCAAGTTAATAAAAAGTTTCTCTCAACTGATCAACTGACAGCAGCAAAACATGACGATGGTAAAGAGGGGAAGCGGAGAGGGGAAGAATGGGAAAAAAGGGCTGCTATATATTTTTTGCGTTGTCAATCTTGAGTCGAAAATTGCCAGATTTTTCTGCCTTCCGGATGGAATTTCGACTCAAGAACAAGGAGCTGTCAAAAAATTTCGGCGGCCGAGATTTGGGTCGAAATTTGGGTCGAAAATTTGAAAAATCGTGAGATTTTGCTACTGGTGTTGCTGCGTACCGAACCTTCAAAAATCCTATGCAAAATGACATTTCATGCTAGGTACGGTACGCAACGGTACGCAGTGTGTACTTGCAGTGTAAAGGGACCTTGTTCGCTAGGGTCACGCCGTTGTGAAAATTTACAACTCCGCGACATCCTGGGTGTGACAGCGAGCCGCGAGAAATTGTACTAAAACCATGTTAAATGACAGCTGTTTTAGTACAAAATCGTAGCTCGCGGCTCGCGGCGCGAGCTCTGAAGTGGTCGTCTAGAGCCGCCGTTACGTGTGAATACAGAGTTACTGTCTTAAGAAAAGTGGAACAAGACGATTTTTTGCATTTGGTAAGAAGAGCCCAATTTTGGCCGATTTTGATTCTCATTTCCCACAGTACACCTGGCCTCGGATGAATTTTGTTTTGATAAGGGGGGCTTTACACGTTTGTATAACGACCTGAGAACCAGGCGAAACAGCTGTCAAAGTTCTCACTTGGCCGTTCTCGCTTCGATCGTGCATTGCAGGAAACCTCGAGGCGAGAACGCTGTCAAACCGAATTGTATTTTGATCAAAATTGTTTGGAATTTTAAAACTAGCAGATTTTCAAACAAAAATTCTTGTTTTTATACTGAACAATATTCAACTATATTTTAATTAATTTTAAATAGTAGAATTTGGTACCGCACTTCTGTTCTGTACGTAGAGAGGAGCAGGCGAGAAACCCCGTCGTTTGACTTCTCGCTAGGTTTTCTCGCATCGTTCTCAGTGAAATCATTTCGAGCAGTTTCGTGCACTCCGTGCTTGACCACGTGAGCGAAAGGGAGAAAGGAAATGGGGAAATTACGATAATCTAGATTCGCTTCGAATTTGTTTTCGCGAAAGAAGCTCTCGTGAATTTTGATCCACCGTAATCTAGATCCACAACAGCTGAACATCATCTGTACAATCTCTCTTATTCAGATATCCGAATAATTGCAGCTCTGAACTCAACGTCCTAAACGCGGGTATTCGACGGTAGTTCTGAAAACGTCCGCAAAACGTTCTGGCGCTAAAACGAATTTAAATTTAAATGTCTTTAGAAAATGGTTGTTAATGGTTGTATTAAATACATTATAGTTCAACGATAAACCTCTTTCACAATAACTAAGACCACTAGAACAGTTCAGATTTGTAGTGTAATTCATGTTGTTCGTAGAAAGAATTGAAAGATGAAATATTTTATTGAACTCAGCCAGTTTTCGAATATTCCAAACGATTTCGAATAATGAAACTCCACATTGATGTTGCATTTAATGTTAGAGTGAACATATTCTAAGGACAGGCTGGAAGACTAGCACCTACTTCGTCAATTACAAGACAACATTGCGTCAGAGCGCCGGGCCGCCACAACATTTCCCAGAACCATCTGTGATGCTCCAAATCCAGCCTCATCGATACGATCGATAAGAACTTTCAACCAGCGCTCAAACCCACGAACAACACCATGTTGTGTCTAACGCCAGCCAGATGGAAGCTCGTGCCTTCGAACCCCCAGCGAAGCGATTTCGCCCCCTTCCCATTTCTTGGAAATTACTGTGGCCGATCACTTCAAAGATCTTGATTTTGATTTCATGATCGCGAGATGAAGATTGCATAAATATTAGCAATCGCTGATGAGGATGGCAACAGATTGTATGTACTTAAATAAATAAAATATTTTGATACATGCAGACGTGTTTGCTGCTATTAGCAGACTAATCCGGTTATACGCTTGAACAAACAGGAGATCAGCTGCTTGGAATGCTCGCATTGGAATGCTCCGATGGGCGGAAATAAGCTGTTTACTAAACACAGGCAAACACTGGAGTTTGTTATTAACCCCGCACGTTCACGTGAGTGGAAATTTAAAACCAAACCCCCAGGAATTAGTCGATGACACCCCAGACGTCCTGTGGAGCTGCTGCAAACAAGCCGTGATTGTGATTGTATTACGCCTGAATCATTTGACAATCCCCCCAGCAGCTGGTTACTTAACAGCAAAACAAGTGAGCCGAATTTAATTGACTCACTCCTTCTTATCATGACCGACTGGGGCTGTTTACAGCTGGTGCTACAGATGACAGACGAATCAAATGCGTGAGCCTCTGCACATCGCCGGGGGGTTTGTTTTACGCAGCACTGGTGCACCAATTGTCGCGTCATCTTTGGTAAGATCATCAGAGGGGGAAAGGCTGCCATTGTTGCAGCTCGTCAGCGTGACAAGAACAGCATCCATTAAGTAACAGGTAGTAGCAGCAGCAGCACGTGGCACAAGATTGACACTCATCACTCGTAATGCCGGCCTAAGCCTTGACCATCAATCAATTCAGGTACGCAGCATTGTCCTCGGAGCAGAGCGAGCACATTAAAAAAAGTGCATTACAATCAGCGTACCTCCGCTGCAGCATTGCAGCGGTGAAGGCTGCGCAGGACGCGGCGCGTCACCCAGTCACCCAGTCATGACGACGTTCCACGGTGTAACGATAAAGCCTCCGTCCGTCTCGTCGATTAGAAACACCGGCCTGATAACGGAGAATTCAAACCGCCCGGGAGGGAGCTTCGGAACAGGCAGGCAGCATCATCGCATCGGACGGGCAGGGTAGACGGGCGAAAACGGTGGGCTACGATTATCGGCACAATGTGCGGGAACGAGTAGAACGAAAGATTCCGTTACTACGACGAACCCGATGACGGGAGTCGGAACATGGCGCTGTGCTGAGAATCACGTGTATTGGAAACGTAGAAGTAAATAAAGAGTAAAAATACAACAGTAACAAAAATAGCCCGCCGAATAGTTTCCGTTGAACTGACAAACCCTCCCCTTCTACCATTCGTTGCATGGTTCGTATTGTGTTTGAGAGCAAGGCGTATGAAAAAATAGCTGTCTTTTTTTTTGTTCCATGCTAAAGCCCAAGGTACATAATGCTTCAGAATGTGTTGTATCAACCTGGATGCCATATTTTTGACAAGTCGAAAATTGCCAGATTTTTCTGCCTTCCGGATGGAATTTCGACTCAAGAACAAGGAGCTGTCAAAAAATTTCGGCGGCCGAGATTTGGGTCGAAATTTGGGTCGAAAATTTGAAAAATCGTGAGATTTTGCTACTGGTGTTGCTGCGTACCGAACCTTCAAAAATCCTATGCAAAATGACATTTCATGCTAGGTACGGTACGCAACGGTACGCAGTGTGTACTTGCAGTGTAAAGGGACCTTGTTCGCTAGGGTCACGCCGTTGTGAAAATTTACAACTCCGCGACATCCTGGGTGTGACAGCGAGCCGCGAGAAATTGTACTAAAACCATGTTAAATGACAGCTGTTTTAGTACAAAATCGTAGCTCGCGGCTCGCGGCGCGAGCTCTGAAGTGGTCGTCTAGAGCCGCCGTTACGTGTGAATACAGAGTTACTGTCTTAAGAAAAGTGGAACAAGACGATTTTTTGCATTTGGTAAGAAGAGCCCAATTTTGGCCGATTTTGATTCTCATTTCCCACAGTACACCTGGCCTCGGATGAATTTTGTTTTGATAAGGGGGGCTTTACACGTTTGTATAACGACCTGAGAACCAGGCGAAACAGCTGTCAAAGTTCTCACTTGGCCGTTCTCGCTTCGATCGTGCATTGCAGGAAACCTCGAGGCGAGAACGCTGTCAAACCGAATTGTATTTTGATCAAAATTGTTTGGAATTTTAAAACTAGCAGATTTTCAAACAAAAATTCTTGTTTTTATACTGAACAATATTCAACTATATTTTAATTAATTTTAAATAGTAGAATTTGGTACCGCACTTCTGTTCTGTACGTAGAGAGGAGCAGGCGAGAAACCCCGTCGTTTGACTTCTCGCTAGGTTTTCTCGCATCGTTCTCAGTGAAATCATTTCGAGCAGTTTCGTGCACTCCGTGCTTGACCACGTGAGCGAAAGGGAGAAAGGAAATGGGGAAATTACGATAATCTAGATTCGCTTCGAATTTGTTTTCGCGAAAGAAGCTCTCGTGAATTTTGATCCACCGTAATCTAGATCCACAACAGCTGAACATCATCTGTACAATCTCTCTTATTCAGATATCCGAATAATTGCAGCTCTGAACTCAACGTCCTAAACGCGGGTATTCGACGGTAGTTCTGAAAACGTCCGCAAAACGTTCTGGCGCTAAAACGAATTTAAATTTAAATGTCTTTAGAAAATGGTTGTTAATGGTTGTATTAAATACATTATAGTTCAACGATAAACCTCTTTCACAATAACTAAGACCACTAGAACAGTTCAGATTTGTAGTGTAATTCATGTTGTTCGTAGAAAGAATTGAAAGATGAAATATTTTATTGAACTCAGCCAGTTTTCGAATATTCCAAACGATTTCGAATAATGAAACTCCACATTGATGTTGCATTTAATGTTAGAGTGAACATATTCTAAGGACAGGCTGGAAGACTAGCACCTACTTCGTCAATTACAAGACAACATTGCGTCAGAGCGCCGGGCCGCCACAACATTTCCCAGAACCAAGCCTCCGTCCGTCTCGTCGATTAGAAACACCGGCCTGATAACGGAGAATTCAAACCGCCCGGGAGGGAGCTTCGGAACAGGCAGGCAGCATCATCGCATCGGACGGGCAGGGTAGACGGGCGAAAACGGTGGGCTACGATTATCGGCACAATGTGCGGGAACGAGTAGAACGAAAGATTCCGTTACTACGACGAACCCGATGACGGCCTCGATTGTTTACCGGATCATCGGCGATTCGTGTGGGTTCGTGCGGGTACTGGAAGAAGAAAACGTTTCACGATCATCGCCACCGTGCAGCATTTAAGCGGTGGCAGTGGCCAAGGTAGGACAGTCCAGTCGGTTCCGACGATTCCTCCAGAAGGACAGCTTGCGTGTGGTGGCTGAGGCTGAAGTGAAGAGTGGAGTTATTTTTGGACAGTGACATTACAACCAGTGCGACTAGTGCGATCAAGACAAGGGACGATCGAGTAAGTGCTGAGTACTACGCATTGTCATTAAGAACTGAAGTCAACCGATGGATGGTTTGGAATAGCTTGAACTGTCTGGGAGAAAAGTGAAAGTGTTGCTAAAATTATTTACCAAGCGATGTTGGAAAGAGACATTGATCCTTCTACTGAAACGATGAATGTGCAGTGTATATAGAAAATGGTTCGTCCGTACAATCAGAGTGATAAGGGTTACAGGAAGCCGTTAGACGTTAGAAGCACAAATTTTTACAACATTTGCGGATATTCTTAAGGGATTGATGATCTTGCGGACTTAGCAATCCAATGGAGTTTTTTAATTGTATATGTCACAATTGGTATTTTAAAATGTACTGCTGACTATTTCTGACATTCTTCTATGCTGCTCTATGTCAGATATAGAATTCATGCATAATTAATGAAATCGACCACGTAATCTTCTTAGTGACCCTGGTTGAGTCCCTATCAGAAATACACTTTAAATCATATTGGAACCAACGAACGCGGTCTTCTAGCTCATTTTACATCGTTGAGCCAGCTGGACAACATTCGTTGCTTCTCATCGCAGCATCGTTATCGCTGTGAGCGCCTATTACATGCTTCAGATTCTTGCAACTCCCTCCTGGCAATAGACAAAAGTGATGCGTTTCGAGAGAAAGACGGCACAACATAACCTCCGATAACCTTCTAACCAGACCTGCCCTATTAACTATGAAAATGATTCATATCGCGCGAGCGCGGTGTACGTGAAGTTCGGCATGCCACAATCGGTCTTCGAGTGTATTAACGTGTGAAAGCCTTCCATCATTGTCTCTTAGATTTAGTCAACCGAAGGAGAGCGAGAGCTATTTTGGGATGCGGCTATCTTTTGCTACTGATACAAACGGCCATTTGTCTGGTTTGACACCTGTTGTTCCTCTCCGCTGTGGTCATCTCCGCTGTGGTCGTTCGTTCTGCCGGGAGTCCATTGAACGCTGCCATGCCTTTGGGTGATTAGATAATCTCCCTGCTCGGGTTCGGGCTTCTGGGTGCCAACGAAGGCATGAAGACGAAGAAGCTTATCGCCGAATTTCGGAGCGCTTGTCACCCATCAATTCGTCCAATTTTGAGGACAAGGGCAACCGGAACGGGTCACCTCCGTGAATGGCGTGATAGCCTGG
>KZ071798.1:0-17203 GCA_002091845.1 Anopheles cracens | reverse complement strand
CCGCCGTTGACGGCGTCGTCACCGTTGCCGTCGCGCACGGCTGCCGTCGCCTTGCCGGCCGCATCCTCGATGTAGACAATCGGCAGCGGTCCCTCGGGCAATTCCGTCAACAGCTTCATCAGCAGATTCGATTTGATTTCGATGTCCTCCTCCTGCTTGATGCGCTCCAGCTGCTCCCGGATCAGATCGATGCTCTCCATGGCGTGGCCGTCGGCCGTCCGGCCCACCAGCGCCCCAGCGTCATTCTCCCGGGCTCCATTAAGCGCGGCCAGCAGTGGGTTGTCACCGATCTCGTTGTCGGCGGGGTTGAGCGGCGGATCGGGCGCTGGGTATTCGAGCGTGTTCAGCGATGACGGCGGTGGTGGTGCAAGTCCCCCGTGGCCGATGAAATCTGAAATTTGGGCAGGGATGATCGGTCGGTAAGTATGGACTCGCTTTCTTCGGGAGGGAAACGACTGTGTGCGCTGATGGTGGTGGCAAATCAAACGCTGTTTATGCTTGGGATTGGAAGCTGAGCAGCGGTAGAGGGAATTTGATTCCCAATTGTTTACTGCCGTGGGAATCAACCGCCTTCTGTAATGGGCTATCGCGTAAGGTAAACAGTAAGTAACTGAATAAACACAAGCTGAAGTAACATATGCGTGGTGATGTTCATTGAAGAACCTATCAGGATCTAGTTGAAGCAGCGTAACAAATCGGGCTGAAACAATTAAGTTTCATTGAATTAAATAAAATACATGTTGGGAATGAGATAAGACATAAATAAAACTAAGAAAATGTGAAAAATTGAATTTTTATATTATTTTGTTTAGTAAGATAACTTAAACTCATAACTAACGCATACATTCTTGATACTGTGTGGCTATTATTATAATAAACAATAGTTCTCTGTTTGTTTAGCCTAATCAAAAAATGGAATCATAGATGAAAATCTTCAACATTTTAGGTAAACAATACCTTCGGCTCATAAAAAGAAACGAATTCTCACAAAGAGCATGACAATGAAGTGTGCTATCTTCCGCCCAGTTAAACAATGATGAGACTCATAGAGGAAACTCAATTTAGAACGTTCCATGCATGCTAACATCCGCCTTTGTAAACATCTCATTCAAGTGCAAGTATCGTGACCTAAATGACAAAAACTCTCCCCATCCAGTTCCGGAATCATTCACCTCAATGCTTGACAAGTAATTCACGTTTCAATTTCGTTAAAGTTTCTCTGCTACCTGTGAGCCAAACAAACCACTTCTCTACTACAGCGTGAGCGGGTTTGCCGTCAAAAAAGCTCCCCTCGACGGTGTACATCTCCGTACCAATTTCCATAGCATCTTCCCGAAGCATAGCTCAACCGTATCTGTGATCTGTGCGCGTGTCGTCTTTCCCCGGTACGTGCAGCAATCAACAGGCACACACCATGACGACATCCGACCGACCACGCAACGTAGCCCGTGATGCGTTGTTCACTCCGGTACAGCGGAAGGATTCATCCCACTGGAAGCATGGCTGCCCACCTGTTGATGAGAGAGTGAACCGGAAATGGGCGCACAAAAACGAGCCACGGTGAGTACCGGACATCGAGACCACGTTTCAGTGGCAGCGTCATTGAACCGGTTAATGAAATTGATTGCCGGATTAGGCCCGGCTAACGATTGACTTCTGCGGCGGTCTCGGAAAGGAATTATGGGCGTGGGAGGTGACGTGCAAGCCGCAACGCCCCCGGGGTGGTTTGGGGTGATTTTCCTTCGCACAGGCTGGCGATCCGAGGCGGTAAATAGCCGAAATCGATTGAACGTCTCAGACGCAAGGTGGACCGTTCGTCAGTAGCCTTTTCCTTCCCGGCGACCGCATTCTTTTTGATTTCGGCGTCTCGTTGCGGGGCGAACGTGGGCCCGCAGCGCGTTCGGCTTAAAAGGCGTCAATCAATTAGTCGGTAGCCTAACGCTAACTGACGTTTATTCCGAACGATTAGTCCGTTGACTGGTCGAAGACGCACGCGTCCCAAACGCGTTTGGGTGAGGGTTAACGAATTTAATCACGGCGACGTAAAATGCATGTCAAAGGCCCAACCCTTGGCGCGTGTAAGACGTGCGTAGTGCGTACGATTCCCGAGCGCACGAGCAATAAAACGTCGGTGGGGTCGCGTGCACCGACGCTAAATAGTTCTAGCGTCAGCTGGCGCGAAGGGTTCGGGTCTAATTTTGTCACTCGACTTCGGTTTGCCGAGATTATTGGGTTGTTTATTTCTTGAGGCGTTTTCCCCCGTTGCCTAGTGTTGGGCTGGGGGAAATAATAAAAAAAAAACGTAGAAGACGATCCCGAACAGTTCGATGAAGGATACAGCGGTTCAAGCCCGCGGGCACTGCTGGCTGACTGAGATTTATGGAACTAATGAGTTTCGCCAGCGCTTGACCACGCGACCCCAAAAAAAAAGCGGAAAAAGGACACGATTTTTCCGCGAATCGCCCGAATCGATCGGAACAGTGGGGTGAAGCGGGTTCGATGTTTTTTGTTTTCGTTTAAGACGGATGTTTGCTACAGAATCCGACACAAACGTTCCGGCTAATGCCGTTTATCGCAACGGGATTTCTATACATAACGCGAGCTTCGAGAAAGGGCCCGAGAAGGTTTAATTAGAAATCGATGGAGCCGGTGCGTATGGCGGTGACATTTTTCGGGCGACTTTATTCGCTTGATTGAGCAGCGGGAAATCAAAGGAAGTGATTTGCGGGTTAAACTGTGTTGGAAGTAGAAACCAGTTTCACTGTTTTCGTGGAAGCGAAGCGGGCTTGAGGGGGTTGTAAATTTAACGTTAATTGAGAGGTTATTTTAGGGTTGGGGAAGTACGAGCGAGTGATAAATGGAGCACAAAAAAGAGTCATTAACAATCAATCGGAAAACATTCCTCGATACGCTGGTTCCAGCTTGTCATGTTACATTTGTCGCAAGTTCCTTTTCCATGGAAATGTTAGGAGAGGCGAACCGGAAATGACCGGATTGTATTTAATTAGTAAATAGCAACCATCATACAATTTACGTACTGAAATTTCCACGACGTCCCTATTAAAACTTACCCTCAGTGCCCAGTTACCCTTTACTTATGTCCTTCTTCCCAACCTACCCTCCTTCCCAACCTTCCCCACCCAACCAGGCGGTAGTTAATATTCATTCAACGGTAACTTTAAATATTCATTATCCGACCGCATTCTTTTTGATTTCGGCGTCTCGTTGCGGGGCGAACGTGGGCCCGCAGCGCGTTCGGCTTAAAAGGCGTCAATCAATTAGTCGGTAGCCTAACGCTAACTGACGTTTATTCCGAACGATTAGTCCGTTGACTGGTCGAAGACGCACGCGTCCCAAACGCGTTTGGGTGAGGGTTAACGAATTTAATCACGGCGACGTAAAATGCATGTCAAAGGCCCAACCCTTGGCGCGTGTAAGACGTGCGTAGTGCGTACGATTCCCGAGCGCACGAGCAATAAAACGTCGGTGGGGTCGCGTGCACCGACGCTAAATAGTTCTAGCGTCAGCTGGCGCGAAGGGTTCGGGTCTAATTTTGTCACTCGACTTCGGTTGGCCGAGATTATTGGGTTGTTTATTTCTTGAGGCGTTTTCCCCCGTTGCCTAGTGTTGGCCTGGGGGAAATAATAAAAAAAAACGTAGAAGACGATCCCGAACAGTTCGATGAAGGATACAGCGGTTCAAGCCCGCGGGCACTGCTGGCTGACTGAGATTTATGGAACTAATGAGTTTCGCCAGCGCTTGACCACGCGACCCCAAAAAAAAAAGCGGAAAAAGGACACGATTTTTCCGCGAATCGCCCGAATCGATCGGAACAGTGGGGTGAAGCGGGTTCGATGTTTTTTGTTTTCGTTTAAGACGGATGTTTGCTACAGAATCCGACACAAACGTTCCGGCTAATGCCGTTTATCGCAACGGGCTTTCTATACATAACGCGAGCTTCGAGAAAGGGCCCGAGAAGGTTTAATTAGAAATCGATGGAGCCGGTGCGTATGGCGGTGACATTTTTCGGGCGACTTTATTCGCTTGATTGAGCAGCGGGAAATCAAAGGAAGTGATTTGCGGGTTAAACTGTGTTGGAAGTAGAAACCAGTTTCACTGTTTTCGTGGAAGCGAAGCGGGCTTGAAGGGGTTGTAAATTTAACGTTAATTGAGAGGTTATTTTAGAGTTGGGGAAGTACGAGCGAGTGATAAATGGAGCACAAAAAAGAGTCATTAACAATCAATCGGAAAACATTCCTCGATACGCTGGTTTCAGCTTTTCATGTAACATTTGTCACAATTTCCTTTTCCATGGAAATGATAAGAGAGGCGAACCGGAAATGACCGGATTGTATTTTATTATTCTTTTCTTAATAACATTCACTTGCAGGCAAGATTATGATCAGTTTTATCACGGGGGTTTTAATAGTTTTCTTTATATTTATTACTCGAAAAGGTAGCCTTCAACAGGCCTTACAAGTTACAAGTAAAGCGAGATAACTAAAAACAAACTTTTAATCTGTATCCCTGCGGCAAGGCAGATAGGAACAAAAATCCAATTTAATATTGCCTCCCTTGATCCAACTGGAATGTAAAATTTTCACGTGAGTCATTGAAGCATTTCCCCTGCATTCAACATTAGCCAACATGCTAATTACATTCAAACGAAATGATTACGAACATTACCTCCGCGTGAAATTCGTCGAAAAAAACACATTCCATTGCATCGACCCGCAGCCGCAATAAAGCTTAGCCACATATTTATCTGAACACTTCAAACCGACGAAAAGTAATCAACGAATTTATCTCTGGTCAAACGAAACCCATGAAAGCTTATCCGGACGGACGTACGCACGGGCAAACATCGAACGGAGCGTGAGCTTTCACGCGCATTTTCGGCCACCCGGGAGGCTGCATGCATTTGGCTGAACGACACGAGTGAGGCCATGTTCTGACGTCAACCCGCCAGGGCCAAGATTGAGTAATCGCGACCACCAGTGGACGGGATTGACCAGACAGTGCGTAACAGTGGGAGACGCAGAAAAGCGAATAAAACTCACCCTTTTCGTGTCTTATTTGCTTAAGCAAGCTACTTTTCGGCAACGGTTCTGTTCATATCGTCTCGTAACCTCGGCAACCCCGGCCCGGCGAGGAGTTGTATCCCCGAAAATCCCGCTGGCTACTTCGACCGTCGCAATATCAATGGACCGGTAGCGCCCGGTCCACTTCAATCGAGTTTCAATCTTTAGTGTTTTTCAGCGCCCATCACTCCCACGGTCGGGCACGATTACGATCGCAGATCCGTTCAGCTGGATGGCAGAATTTATTAAATTTTCATTGATGGTAAAGTCGTTCGAACCGCGATTTCCCTCCCCTGGATGGCTGACGCAAGGGGAGTGTGTCAAAAGCCAGCGTATCAAATCCTAATCAAATAAAAAACGTCATTCTGCCTTCATGAAAGGGTGGAGTGGGAAATAAAACGCCATAATTTTCCGGCAACACACACACACAACACAGTTCACAAAACGAGCTGAATGCAGGCGTCGAAGCCATTCAACTTATCGCCCGTGTGCGTTGTGTTCGGAAGTGTGCGGTTTTTACTTTTTTCTCTCCTTTCTTTGCTGCTATCGCTATGCATCCCCCGTGGCTGGTTAGCTTCGAAGCTAGAAAAAGAACCGGGAGCAGCCTCACTTGCCGGTGCCGGATTTCCGCTCAATCCAGGCCCAATTGACGCTTCCGGGAAAGCGCAGCCACCGACGCGGGGAAAAAGTTACACCCACCCAAGTGTTGCGGGCTGCGTTGACAATAGGCAGCCAGCGGGCTGCCCCCGGAATGACGCGGCCAATTTTCAGCCCTTCGGCATCGTCACCGGGGGAGCTCGGTATGCGATTGCGTATTAAGATTATTTTGGATCCCGGGTGCTTTAGCGCGATTCTATCGAACAACCCATTCAAGTTCGGCCGCAAAATAGCGTCGAAAAAGGAACGTTCGCACGCAGGACGATGGGGGTTTTGGGGACCTTCTACACACTGTGCGCCACTGCATGGGTTCACCGTTTTGAAGCGAGGCTCTCAGTTTTCATGCATGCCGGGCTTTAATGCTTTTGACGATTTTCTATTATATTTCCGAAATGGTTTCGCGTTTCTGTGAAATGTGAATAGTTATTTAATATTATTTTCATGCACAGTTCGTTCAATCGCGAACATGAGCACCTCTCACGGGATGAAAATTGTTGAAAGGCTGTTATTACGCGAAATTTACAAGTGAATTGCATATTCAGATTTTGAACAACAAGTTTAAAATTGAAATAAAACATTGGCGTTGTGCATATTGCATAACTCTGGGAGTAATGTCTCTTTCTCAGCCGAAAAGTATGCAATACACGCGTCAAACGTTTTATTGCTAATAAAAACTCGATAAACTGGATTAATTGAAAAGAAAACAATAGATGATGATTTCATCATTGAAAAGAGCTTCATATATTAAAGGGCTTATATTAAAGCTTAAAATACTTTTTGATCTTGGATAAATTGTGTAAGGAAGTTAATCGAAGATTTTTTAAATCACAAAAATCCTTGCTTCCAAGCAAATACTTCTCTCTTAAACATACAATTTAGCCTCTATTCCAACTGTTTCAAAACTCTAGCAATCATTTCATTCAATGTTATAAAATTCATTGTAATTTTTTTAACTACTCGGAAAGTTTGATCCAATCGCATCAAAATTATATCACATTCCACTTTTTCCGACGAAAATTTAAAACTGTCATTACGACGAAAACGAGCAGCAAACTTTTTCCCATCCTCCGCAAATCGAGGACCGTGCCGGGCATGTCGGAGAGCCGAATTTCGTTCGAAACGGCTAACGAGCCGTGGTAATAGTTTTATGAGGTCAATGCAACACAAACTGACGAGGCAATGCGCGACGCGCTGAGTGGACGAGGCGAAGGAAATGGTAATAAGTAACACTTCGTTACGTTTGCGTGCCGTACAACCCGCGTGTCACGCGGCATTATCCTGCTGCCTCCATGTAGGCGGCGCGTAATGATAAGCCCAATTTTCATGAAAAATTACTACACCAATCAGAGCGGTTGCGAGCGTGACGTGATGCCACAATTTTTGTGTGTTATGCACCGTATTGACAACAGCGAAAACAATCGTTTATCTTGCTGAGGCGCCCGAATCTCGTCACGTTTTCAAAAGGGTTTACTGCCGTTACAATTATCCCCCACTAGTGTACGCGTGGTTATGCGCTCGAAGTGGAGCTCGTATGGAGCGGCAAACATGCGAAAAACTCCATTAGCAGCGTTTAAAAGCTGTCACTTTCAGCACTGTGTAACATTCAGTTTTATTCGACAGTTTCCTGAACGTTGGCAAATTAAGAAGTTTCAGTATATTTCATCAAGGTTTTTTCGGTTAAATTGAGTTCAAGCGACACGTAGTTTGCGCGCACAAAAAAATACGCACCGTCATCGTTATCGTGGCTCGAAAATGATTTAATTGCTCCTTGTTCCCATGTCTGCTGCGATCTTGCGAGAAAATCGCATTGAAAATTCCGTCCACAATACCGAAACTCAATACCGTGAAGCTCATTTTTCCACTGTTCACATTGTGCGTATGCCCGTATTCTCAGGACGTTGAACGCGCTCGAAGATCAAACGGAGCACACGAATAAAACAAATAAGCGGGACAGAAACCGATTCGATGGCCGTAACGTCCTGCAGAGGCTAGTTCAGTTCGACTGGATGATGTGATTCCAAAGTTATATGTTTCACTATTAACACTTTTTCTCCATACAATATATCACTTTCTCATTCTGCTTTTGCAGAATGTGCGTGTGTGGATAGTTTCACCAGATAGTTTCGAAAAGTTCTTATGACAATAGCGTCGCACTTGATTAGAAACTAATTCCCACCGCACACAAAACAACAAAGCTAATGCAACAAACTGTTCCTGTCTGGAGCGCCAACACCAAAGTTCCACTTTCTCCACTGCCTAACCTCGCTTCTGGAACGGTGCTTTCTGCTCTCCTAACACTCGCACACTGTCTCACGCAGAACCGACGGAACCGTGTCCACCGAAAGCCCAACCGACGACCACTTGTTGAAAGTGCGTTTGAACGGAAGTTCCGCCTCGCCACGGGCTTTTATATTTCTATGCCGGCACAAAACGATTCCACTTACGTCTGCGCTGCCCCGCGCAGCCCGAAGTGCAGCGGCTAGCGACCGCCCACCCACCCGCTCGTCCGCCATTGCGCTCGGGCACGGTGGAAAGTCCATTTCCACGGGTTCGGGTTCATTTCGCATGAATCCGTTGCCGTGCCGAAGCACACGCGCTGCACCGCAGGCCCGCATGGGTTTGGTTTGCCGCACGCTGGCTGCAGCGACCGATAAGGCCGTTTTCGATCGGTCTGTCACACGAGTGGAAACACGGACATGCAAAAATAACAGTCGCCACCACCGGAAAGAGGAAAAGTAATCGAAAACGGAAAATATTCATACCACTTTGGGTTTTTTTTTGTGTTCATTACACACGGAAACAAAACTCCATAACAAGCGCGAGAGTTCGTTTTCGAGATCTCGTCTGAACTATTTTAACCAGCTCGCCGAAAACGTGTCGAAAATGAATCGAATTATTGCAGCGTCGACCAAAAAGGCCATCCATCATTCACGCGCCCCGAGAGTCGCACGGGCGGACAGTCGGTCTATTTCTGTTGCTCCATTAGCTGGCGGGCGGGCTGATGTCGTGGCAAGAAAAATCTAATAAACGTTCCTCCAGCCGTTGGTTCGGGTTTCTGGGACGAATTAGTGTTTCGGGCACGGTGGAAAGTCCATTTCCACGGGTTCGGGTTCATTTCGCATGAATCCGTTGCCGTGCCGAAGCACACGCGCTGCGGACAAGCGAAACAAGCGAAACCCGAACGTCGATGACGTCGTCCTGGTGGTGGGAAACCGCGGTCTAAGTGTTTGTGTGTGTGTGGGTGCTGTTTTTTTGTAGTTTCCGCTCAGGTTTCGACTCTGACCACGTCCGCGATGGGACGGAGGGAGCTTTACTACCGATAGTAGAAACCGTTTTCATTCATAAAACGCGGCCGCACGATGAGCGCGGACACGATCGTGAATCCTTGGAATGCACTCGACGTTCGGTTCGGGTTGCGGTTCGGGTTTCCGATGAACACACGAACGGACATGCGTGTCCTCGGTTCGGGAGGTAGTGAACCTGACAGTAAAGTTGAAGTTTTTCTTAGCTTGCTCTTAGCTTAGCTACACAAGGACATTTGTTTACAACGTTTCCTAAAGTCGATCAACAAATTTGCTTATTTCGAATGGATGGGAATTTGGGTTAAAAGAATGTAGCAAAACCGTTTAAATTTCGAATCGAGGACTTTTCAGTGTCAACCCGAGTCAGGCGCCCCAGTATTAGACGACAAACCTCACTGTGGTGTGGAAGAGGAAAATTATTAAATTAAGTGGTAGTAAATGATAGTTTCTATGTTGGTTCATACTTTCTAACTAAGGCAGCGCTCTGGCACCTCTCGAACAAAACAAACAAACAGGCCAAGTTCGATAGGGTGCTCTGGCAATTGTCTGTTGTCTGGCCCAAATGTCATCCGTAGCATCATAACAAACACTGCTTTCATTCGATATTTTTGTTAAATTTCCACATTTTAAAGTAATATAAACTACGTATTAATTAAAAAGAACCGCAGCGCAATTGTAAACAATGGTTTTTCGACGTTTTGTGACGGATTTACTGTCAAGGTTTACACAGCATGGATGGGAATCGAACACGTCAGACAAAACCAAATCGGTTTGTTCGAGACCGTGTTTGTGTGGTTTGTTCGAGACTGTCTGACCGAGCACCCCCATATGGTTGTATGGGTTTGTTCGTGTCTGATGTCTTGTTCGAAAGGTGCCAGAGCGCTGCCTAAGCAAATGTGCGCCTGAAAGTATGCATCATACTCATCACAACGCTCTACAATTAGATTACGAACGCTTAACATACTAGTTCATTAATTTTAGTAAACAACACTCCGTCGACAAGGTTTATTCGTCTTGCGAGCGGATTGCATACTTTCAGGCGGATAATAACAATTAGTCAATAGGTGGGTTCACACGAGTCGAACTCTGCTCGAATTTGTACAATCTGCGAACCTTTTTGGTAAATGTATTAGTGAATCGAGCTATGTTCACCGAGTCTGTTTCAAGTAAGAAAGGTTATCCAGTAATAAGTGTGCGTGAAGTTCGTCATCAAAAGTTCGACTCGTGTGAACCCACCTAATTAGCGATTGCGAATCTTCCTTATTGATTTGACGCTATATGTATCATTTTTGGTAGTATATAAAAGCTTTAAACCGGAAAGCTAATTTGTCATCAAACGTTCTCCGCTTTTCGGGTATCCAAATCACATAACTCTCGCCCCTTTCAACATCTAACACTTATCTTGTGGCAACAGTTTATTGAGACGTTACTCGGTTTCACTGCAGGAGAAAACCTAACAGCTCAAATTTTCAAATTTATCACAAAGTGCATTCTCCACACACATAATTACACGCACGCAAATAATTTACTAGGAAACAAACTAAAAAATCACGACAACAAACCTTCCGCCACGGATCACAGACAGGCAGCCCGGAACACGGACGCGAACAAGTAAACCCCGTTCCTGCGTAACGCTGGCGTTCATCGATCGCGCTCGAAGTGTTCCGGTGGTACGGAGACGAACTGGTCCGCCCTACTTGCCGAAACCTTTCTTCGTTTTCTTCTTCTCCAGCACGATGATTTCGTCGGCCACGTTGTAGATATCGGCAACCGTCTGCGAAGTAGAGCAAACACCCATCAGGCGCCACCGTCACCGGAGCTGATTTTGCAAACGTGACATTAGTGATTAAGCATGTTTCGGCATCGCCACTTACGTCCGCCTCCTTGAGTTTGGTTATCTTCGGGTCCTCGTTCCGCACCTGGCGCGCCTTCTTCTTCTCCATCAGCGTTTTGTCGAGCTCCTCGCGGAGCCGCGCCTCCTCGGCCGCCTCCAGCTCGGCCTCGGTCGCCTCCTGCTGCCCCAGCACCGCCTGCAGGCACTCCTGGCGCTCCCGTTCCGCTGCGTCGTCGCCGTCCGCTGGCGCTGGCGCCTGCTCCTGTAGCGGGTCGGCCGCCCCCTCCTCCGGCACGGCGTGGTCCGAGTCGGGTTCGGCGTCCGACTCATCACCCGAGTCCTTGCTCGCACCCTTGCCCACCTTCGTCGCGATCGACGTCTCCAAGTTGTCCGGTGAGTCGGCGTTGTTCATGGAGATGTAGCCCTCCTCGGGCGACGACGACTCCTGGTACTCGCTCACCTCGTGCTGGCGCTGCATCTGGTGCTGCTTGCGGTGGCCGCGCCGCTGGTTCCGCCGGCGGTCGCCCTTGCCCCCTTCCAGCTCCATGCCCAGCCCGATGCGTTCGTCCTTCATGTCGAAGTCGCGCTTCTGGATCGTTCGGCCCAGCTCCTCGCGCTGCTGCATCAGCATCGAGCGCAGGTTCATGTCCCGGCTCGGGCCCTTCTTCGTCTTCGAGCGCAGCAGATTGAGCGAGCGATCGTTCTCCTCGATCATGTACAGCTTCTCCTGCTCGAGCAGGGCCTCGCGCTTGGTGCGTCGCTCAATCTCGCGCTCCCGGCTCTGCTCCTCCATCTGCAGCCGCTCCCGCTCCCAGCGGTGACCCTGCTTGATCAAGCGTTCCGCATTCTTCTCCCGGATCGTTTTCAGCTGGAAATCAACGCAAACGGTACGGTAGCAACGCAGCAATCGTCTCCCGCTCAAGCCACAGTCCCTACCTTCTCACGCTTGTTCAGTATGTTGACGTTCGTTTTCTGATTCACCAGAAAGACGGAGCTGGTCATCTCCTCCGGTATGCTGTCGCCCGCCCCGGACAGGATCAGGTTGCGTTCCCGCTCGATTTCCTTCGCCTTTGAAGAAACGCGCCAGGTCGCCAGGGAGAAAAACAAAGCCCGCCGTGTTAGTAGATAGCATAAACATAATCAACGCGGCAGCCAGGCGCAACCGGTGCTATATGAGATCTTCCTCTGGATGTTAGTATTATATTCCCCACCAACCCGTTACACCTTCCCCGCCGCTCGCTTTAATAACACTAGACAAACAACCAGCATTGCTTACCAGCACGATACTGTGCAGCGGAATCAGAGACCGGGGACAATTTTCGAGACCATACTTGCCGTCCAGGATTAGTTGCTTCTGACGCTGCCATTCTCGGTGCTGTTTAGTAGTGTGTGTGTGTTTTTTCCGTTCAACCCGTTTTTTCATTACCGTGTCGTTGTGTTCGATTGATGTGTGCGGCGATGGCGAAGATGGCGGTGTGACAACGATTATCCGCACGGAATGAAGTGGTGCACAAGCATACACGATACAGCGTTTGCGGATGAACGAGGACGAGCGCACAATGGTGGATGATTATGGTTTTTTGCCGTCATTTTTCACGGGAGTCATGATGCGATTGTGGTGCGAAGCAACAGAGACGTAAAGCGTGGTAATGAAATAAAGAAATATTAATGGTTATGTGTATTTTTCTATGTGCGGTAAAAAATGACAAGATTTAAAGCTTAGCATGAGTGGAAATTGCCACATGAAAGGATTAAATATAAGTGGCATAACTAAGCGAGTGCACTGCGCCTAGAAATATGCAATGTGTTGATTGTTTTTTACACTGGACCGAACTAATTGCATAAATTTAGGCGCAAAGTTACTTGACATACAACTCAGCCGTACGGAAGAAGTTCATAAGGATGCTTGCCTATGATTGTACATATGAAGAAGAACATTTAAGAAATAATAATATAAATTCGATGACCATGTGATGAAATATGATAAATTAAATTAAATTATATGATATGATTGTTTTTCTTTGAACGTGTCCTTAGACAAAGGAACATCTTTTAAAACACTGTCAAGTAAGTTCCACCAACGTTCTCAGGCATGTGCAACCCACGTAGCCCACATGCTCCATCCTGTTGCATTTACAGCTAACAACACCTTTAAGTTTTGAAGTCTTCCAAGAAGATGACATTTAACGTCCATACTTACATCGAATGTTTGGGCTTCATTATCCTAAACAGCCAAACAATCCATCCCACGTATTGTGGGGTTAGCTTTTAATTGCGAGCGCGTTCACTTCTACAAGGACAACATTCAGACTAAACAATGAACACACTGGGTGCTGGTACACGAAGCCCTTGATGACGGCAGGGTGTGTTAAAAGTGATTTGGAATTTTACGCACATCACACCGGTTTCGGATGCTCAATTAGTAAACAAAATTACGCCTGAAAGTAGGCAGTGTACACTGCAACAACGTTTGCGATCGCATTTTCAACGGGGTTAATTCACTGATAAACTTGATGTTTCCCACTGACTAATCACTTTGGAAATACATAAAATGTATTTAATTATTTTAAATCGAACGATAAAATCGAACACTATTAATACATTGTGTATTTCATAGTTGCTTTTCTGTAGATCAATTCGAGAAGAAAAGGACCACTGCACCAACGCACCTTTAATTGGTTTACTGTCAGAATTATCGGAATGATTTGCACACAACTTCCGCATCCCACAGGCAGCACCACAGGACGTGACACTCGACACCTCGACACACTCTGATCTAGCCAATGGTACCAATCTCCGCCACCTAACTCTCCGAGCGCTTTTCCGTCCGCTGGCGCGCGATGGTACGGGCTGACTAGTGCCGGGCCGCAAACACTGCACGGCTGGAAGCGAGCAGTGCACGAGCGGCGCCAATGGTGAAGTACGCGCCAGTTCTGGTGCCTGCCTCGGTAAAGGTGGTGTGTACAACCCCTTTCTTGCATGATGCTCTGCTGTTGGCGAAAAGTCCGTGACAGCGGGTCATGGTATTGACATTCCGGCACATGGCGACCGTCCATTTTGCGCGCCATTGTTTTTTTTTTGTTGCTTTTGTTTTCCACCCTGTTCCTGGTTGCGCTGACACGAGCTGAAATCGAAAAGCAATGCTGATCGAAACATCGAAAAACAAGGGCATCGAGCATCGACGAACAGCCCCACTGGCAAGCCCCACGGGCCGGAAGGTGAGTGAAGCACGTGGGAACATTTTTTGGCACAAACATAACCTCGAATCTTCTCCTCCACCGAGGTCCACGTGGTTCGCTTGGTGCGGGGAAATAAAACGGGGAACGGCGCTCCTTGGGTGAAAAAACACACATACACGCATACACCGTGGCGATATGGGGGAAACAGTGGCAGACGTCGGACGGTTGCTGGAACCGACCAGCCCTAACCGGCAGGCAGGCAACGCAATAACAATAATATTCGTGATCATATTTTTACGAGACGCCATAAACTGCCGGTGAACTTGCTGAAGCGTTAAGGGTGTGGGCGGCAAACCTCGGTGCTGTAAGCGGTACGCAAATTGTTGCAAGGGTACGTAGAACATGGAGATGGAAAGACTTCAGGCATGATAGTGATTTTGTGGTTAAAATTTGAATACTACGTACTTCATGATAGTTTAGCTATACATTACTGGGAAAATTATCGTAGTTTAGATTTTTAATCTAGCTTTCGGAACTCCATCAATCTTAGTCATTCGCCGTCCATTTTAATCTTATCCATTCAAAGTCGAAAACGATTCTAAACAGAACAGTGATGAAACGGATGTAGAGCCCTGATGCTACTTACCTCCCGCTCGCTGATCCGCTTCTCCAGCGTGACATTGTAGTCCTCCTGGATGCGGCGCTGCAGCTCCTGCATGTATTTGCGATCCGTCAGCCGGACCACATTCGTTCCCATCAACTTCTCCAGTTGCGCGGTGACTCGGGGCAGGTTCACACTGAAACGAACCGTAGAGAGCGTCCAGTAAGAGACCACCAATAAAACCGCACCAGCAGTCGTCCAAAACATCCGCACTCGCCGACACGAGGCCCACATTAATCACGTCGGTGGGTCTTCCGCAAACAGCGCGATTAGAGCGATTAGAAAATTGAACTCTCGGAACGGCTTACTAACCAGAATTACCCAGGTCCCTGGTGGCCTGACGTGCACCGGACACTCGACACCTCGACACACTCTGATCTAGCCAATGGTACCAATCTCCGCCACCTAACTCTCCGAGCGCTTTTCCGTCCGCTGGCGCGCGATGGTACGGGCTGACTAGTGCCGGGCCGCAAACACTGCACGGCTGGAAGCGAGCAGTGCACGAGCGGCGCCAATGGTGAAGTACGCGCCAGTTCTGGTGCCTGCCTCGGTAAAGGTGGTGTGTACAACCCCTTTCTTGCATGATGCTCTGCTGTTGGCGAAAAGTCCGTGACAGCGGGTCATGGTATTGACATTCCGGCACATGGCGACCGTCCATTTTGCGCGCCATTGTTTTTTTTTTGTTGCTTTTGTTTTCCACCCTGTTCCTGGTTGCGCTGACACGAGCTGAAATCGAAAAGCAATGCTGATCGAAACATCGAAAAACTTGATGACGGCAGGGTGTGTTAAAAGTGATTTGGAATTTTACGCACATCACACCGGTTTCGGATGCTCAATTAGAGCGCGACCTAACGAGCAGCCGTTCCAAACTCGGAACAGGTCCATCCATCATTATCGAACAGGTCAGAAGAGGTCTAACCACGAACGCAACCCGGTAGAGCCCTGATGCTACTTACCTCCCGCTCGCTGATCCGCTTCTCCAGCGTGACATTGTAGTCCTCCTGGATGCGGCGCTTACCTAAGCTTATGGGGTTCTGCATTCGGATACTTTTGATTATCAAAAGCATGCAGGAATCGTACATTATCGGGTTTGATAGAACTACCTCTTGAAACATGGATATTGAATAACATTTCGAAAACCATTAGCAAATGAATTCAACGAATTCATTACTGACTAGATTCTATACATTATTATTATTCATATCGATACATATGCATACGCATGCTGTTTGCGATATAGAAGAATAGACATTTCCGAAAGCATTCATCACAGAAAGAAAAGACAGCTTGGAAAGCACGTTCTTTTTTCGCATTGTCAACATGCTTAAATTAAATCATTTCTGACGAATTGTTTTGCATTTCCGTTTAATGACCTGAATGCGAACCTTTGAATGTCAACTGGATATTGGTTTCGCTACCATCTCGCTACCGCTACGGAAACAATCGAACCATGAATTGAGATAGTTCATAAGATTTCCATTTGCTTCAGAACGCAAATTACATACTTTTAGGCGTTTTAGCGTTTGATGAAGCATTTAAAGCATTATTTGCATAGTTTTAGGCTAACACAAGTCTCGCGTACATTTGGTCTACAAACAGTAGACGAAATGCATTTCATGTTTTAACAGTGTGTGTATTTTTTTTTTTATACGAAAATAGAACTGGACAAAAATCGAACATCGAAGCATCGAAGGGGACATAAAATTCATGCCGTTGTCGTCCGTGCGTCCCCCATTCGGACGCTTCCGAGCTGGGCGGGGGGAGAAATATGTTTCAGAAGCCCATTCGGGGCGCACGGTGGAGAATGCATAAAATATTATTCAAACAACCGGCACGTTAACCGATGCTGGTTGCAGCGCTGATCGCCGAGCGTCAACGTCTGCCCGGATTGAGACATCGTGGAAGTGCGAGCAGCCCGCCGCCGGGAGCAATGGGAGCGAATCCGGGGTGAGTTTCCGTACCCACCGCTCGTTCCAATGAATCATCAAACAATGCAAAGAGCACCCTCCAACGCGCTTTCACATTCAAATGGGCACACTCTGTCGCCTGATTTGCAGCTGCTTTTTGCCTTCGTTTTCGGGGGTTAGCTGTTCATTGTGCCGCTCGGAACCGGTGTGCCTCGTGGCCCTTCCAGCAGCGCAAGCCATTTTGCGAGAAGCCGAGCGTTGACATTAGCTATTCCACACGCTCGTGCCGGCGTCACGTCAGCCCGTGTGGCCTGGATCGAGGAGCTGGTGTGACTTTCGGTGCCAGTGACGTGTGAATAGGGGCAGCTGTTGCACAGGATCTATGTTTGTTGCGCTTGAAAACGCCTTGCGGCACCGCTGGAAAAGGATGCGCCGCGTTCGTGTTTTACTGCTGTCGCGCGTTGCGCTGCACGGTAGAACCATTCGAGCAGTAATTATTACACCTAAGCTTATGGGGTTCTGCATTCGGATACTTTTGATTATCAAAAGCATGCAGGAATCGTACATTATCGGGTTTGATAG
>KZ071795.1:90017-108463 GCA_002091845.1 Anopheles cracens | reverse complement strand
TATTCTACCCGGATTGCCGCACGGGTTCCTCAACTTCGCAACTGTGAGTATTGCTTGCGGCGTGATCAATCAGATAGAGTATTGTTTTGCGCTGATTAGACTCGATAGGTTCCGGGTGATGCAGCACAATCTAACGCCTTCACCTTCTATCCTCTCCACTGCCAGATTTCTAAAGAGGCTCACGAGGGTTCGAAGCTGTGCGTGCAGCGCATCACCGAGCTGCTCGAAATACCGACCACACTCGATGATACGGGCACGAAGCAAGGCTGCTGTTAGCAGAAATGCTGGTAACGCTGGTGCCACCAGGGAGCGGGAGCAACAGAGCCTCCCTCACACCGCTAGGGTGGCGCAGCGAACGAACTGATGCCATTTCTGCTCATCCGGGCCCCCGGAACATACCAAAAACCCGAGCTCAACAGCGGCTTATACACTACATATACATCATGGCGGGGAAAACACCGGTCGCAATCGTCCAAACGGGGGGGAAAAAAACGAGTGGACCCAAAAACGTAATGTAACCTGAATGAGATGCAACTAAATTTACTACTACTGTAGCGCTTTAGCAGAGCGAGCAGCAGCGCCACTTTAAAAACGTCCTGTGAACGGTGTAGCAGCGACCAACCGATTGGCCTTTATCTCCCCCTGCGCATTGTGTTTGACACAACCGGCGGATTATTGTTGCACGTTTTTGCAAAACCGTAAGTGTGATGCGCCGAGGGAAAGCCGAAGCCGCTTCACTTTACTTGTCTACGCCTTGTCAACGCCTGTTGGAATTTGTTTCGTACACTATTTACGCTAAGCTCTGATATTCTATTCCCGGTGTGCTTACATAAGAAGATGGGAAAGGTTTAGGATATAAGTTTGAGAAACGCAAACAAAAACCACCGCCGTTGCTTGAGTCGTTTCGTAGAAAAGCGCGCATTACTTCATGTGATTAGGATGTAAGTCCTGCTTTTCGTTTGTTCGTTATTGTTTGTCGCTACCCATTAGAATCTCGTTTTGTTATTACATCACCGCGGCGGAAACCGAATTTCGCCGTTAGAATGCGCGTGTGTGTGTGTTTGGCGCGCTTCTGACCATGATAGATATTACAACACACGTACCCATTGCGCCCCATCCCAAATACATGCAAATAGCCAACAGAAGTAATTAGCGCGTTAGGATAGAAGTAAGGCAAACCAGCACGCTCGCGCAAGTTTGCAAGGGCACGTGCGAAAACTCACCCGTGTTACATCTTGTTGTTAAACGAAAAGAAAAAAAACGTTACCAAGTTAATAATCCATAAAGAAGGGCAGCAGCAGCACGCCGCAGAGGCTATTTCGTCGTTTCCCTTTTTCCGTACACACACAATCAATCATATACGCAATCGTTTCCGTTTCAAAGACTGGTTTTTTTTTCTTCCGTGTTACCACGTACCTTACGTCTTTTGAATGGGGAAAATCAACGTTTAATGAGTCACTATTTTGCTCTAACTTAGGACCGGAAGTGATGAAGAGGCAGAAATTCTTTATATACACATATGCATTAAGAAAATAAAGCTCTACGTGTGTACGACACTCTAAACGTTTACTCGGACGGGAAGGAAAACTATAGGATAGTTTCATTACTCACACTTATTGTAAAGCAGTTTTCTTCTCTCATCTCGATATATTTCCAATGTTTTCTATTGTATACCATTTGAGGAAATGAATTTCACCGAACAAAACGGAATGTTATTTAAACAAAAACGAAAAAAACAGTAATGGATCGCGTGTCGTACCTACATTTTGTGCAAAGTATATTTATGGTATTTTCTCAAAACGGGCAATGGGCATGTTGAAGCCGGTTGATATTGAAGTGGGAATTAAGTAACAAAAACTCAATGCAATGAGATTGTTGTTTGGTGGATTGACGGCGAAGTGATGCGGAATGGTAATATCTGTTTTGTAATGGACTGATGTGCTAAGAATAAAAACCCTATTGGCATCGAGGAAACAGAGAGCGTCTATTTTGGGGAATGGCCGCGTTGAAAGCAAACGGGAAAGTTCGGAAGTACATCACGTGGGGGACACGGTTCGCTTTGGTTTTTCGTCGCGACGCTTATACGTTATACAGTTAAACTTTATTCGTCCTAAGTTATTCTTTAGATGTTTTGTTCACTTTGTGGTATGCTGATGGTGTGGTAGAGCAACTCGGGCAATATTCGCTTAACTATTGATGATGGAGACAGCAAACTACAACGGAAAGAAAACGCTCGTACGCCGTCCAGCGTGTTTGCGTCGGGCATTCAGATCAACAGCAGCCCGCAGGAGAACTCGAAGAAGGACACGATACAGGGGGGCGAGGGGAAAGAGGAAAAACAACACAGGGATACGGGGCCAACAGCTCCGGTCGAAGCAGGAGAGCGCAAAGAACAGTTGCGGGTAATATTTAACAAAATAGAACGAATCCGCTACGAACACATCGTCCTCACCAACCCACCCCACCCAAAGACGCTGGCCGAAGAAAGGTCGTTTACTCACGGGTTTTTATCGGTTCTTCTCCGCGGCCAGTGGCGTTTGCTGCGAGGTTGAGTTTTGAATGCTCGAATGATTGTTTACGGCGGGCTGCTGGTTTTCTGCGGCAACGCCAGCCGGCTCCTCCTCGTGACTGTCCCCGTTCGCCACCTGCTGCTCCTCACCGGAGCCGTCGTGAAGCTGGGAGGCGGCGATACTGCTAATTTAACTAATCGAAAAAGACCTTACAGCTACCCTGAGCGATGACGGATCTAGCGGCGCTGCCGGTAACGAGGTGCGGGATAACGAAGAGGATGCCGTCGCTTACAATTGGTCACTATTCCACATCGTCTTCATCACGGCCACACTGTACGTGATGATGACCCTGACGAACTGGTATCAGTAAGTATTTTAGACCCACTGCCCGGTTGTACCGATCTTAATCGGGTTTTTTCGTTGCAGGCCAAATTCTTCGCTCGACACATTGAATGCCAACGCAGCTTCCATGTGGGTGAAGGTCGTTTCTAGCTGGATGTGCGTTGTACTGTACGGCTGGACCTTGGTGGCGCCGATGGTACTTACCGATCGTGAATTCAACTAAGCTTTCGGGTGGTGAACTATCACTCACCTACTTATTCTAACAACGTTTTTAAGTTTTTTTGTGAATTAAATGTGATATTGATAACCATATTTGGGCGGACGATTCACGATCGAAATAATAGTTGGCAACACTTGCTGGAATGTAAGAAGAGATGAAGGTAATATGATCCGATGAAATGTCAACTAGCATTAATTCTATATTTTTTGTTTTGTAACATTTGGTTTCTAATAACTTTCTTCAATCAATGTACATCGGTCACCCGCGATCCTGCGTCCGCGTGGTAGGTGTATTATACATTCATTAACGCAAATTATCAACCCAACGCTTCCCGAGGGCGTTGGAACTATAACCGTCAATAAACTAGTGATTTGTGAGGGAAAACGCAAACCTGATATACTGTCTTTATTTCTGTCGCCCGGCGGCCAGCTCAATCCGCTCGACCGTTTTCGCGCGGCCGAGTATTTCCATCATCTCCGGCACGGAGGGCCCTTCCTGCAGACCGCTCAGCCCCGAACGTAGCGCTTTCATAAGCTTCTCAAATGCAAGATGGTTCCGCTCGGCAAAGGCCTTGATGAAGCGGCTCAGCTCGGATTTGTTAAACTCCGGTACGTCCGCTTCGGTGGCAAGGTTCTTTGCCAATACCGCTAGAATATCTGGGGGAAACCAATAACATTATCAACTCTTCTGTCTGCATACTGCCATATATTACCAGAATCGACGATTTTTTCCTTAGTAGGCTTTGGCAACACCCATAGAAACGAAAGCTTGCTCTTGACGAGATCCTGTAGCGAATCTATCCGTGGAAGCGACCAACTCAGCACATCGCGCACGTGCTCCGCGCTAAGCTGTAGATTGTTTACATCCTTCGAAAACTCTTTCCGCACCATCTCCGTCACCTCCTGCACGATCCGTTCCGCAGCTTCCGGGTCATTTTCAAGCTTGTGTCTTATTTCCGCACGATTAAAGTGCTTCAACAGCTCCGGATTCAATCGACTAGAGTTGACGTTGATTTTCTTCAGATCAAACTGACGCACCAGATCGGTAATCTGTGGTGCCTCGATCTCCAGCAGCTCCCGCCCAAATCCGCCGCCACTTTGGGTGATGTAGTTGAGCAGCGCCTGCGGAAATGTGCCATTGTTGCGGTAGTGTTCCAGTTGCACGTCCCCCTGCCGTTTGCTCAGCTTCGAACCGTTGGGATTCATTATTAGCGGCAGATGAGCATACTGGGGAGGTCGCCAGCCAAAGGCGTGAAACAGCTGTATATGCTTCGGAGTCGAGATTTGCCACTCAACACCGCGCAGAACGTGCGTGATGCGCATGTAGTGATCGTCGACCACGTTCGCAAAATGGTACGTCGGGAATCCATCCGCTTTGATGATGACCGGGTCGCCCTCCTGCTGGGCAATGAAGTACACGATCTTGCCGAAGATCATATCGTTAAATTCATCCCCTTTCGAGTGCAACCGGAAGCGGATGCAAAACTTATCGTTCTTGGCCAACCGTTCCGCGATTTGGCCGGGTGTTAAGTGGCGACATTTGTTGTCGTACTTCGGAACCTGCCGTAACCGGAGTGCTTCTTTGCGTAGCAACTCTAACCGCCGCTCGGTGCAGAAGCAATAGTACGCACGACCATCTTCCATGAGCTTTTTCACCTCCTTTTTGTAGATGTCGTACCGCTGGCTCTGTGTGTACGGGCCGTGAGGCCCTCCTTTGTACGGATCCTCGTCCGGTTCGACCCCGGCCCATTTGAGGTCAGCGTACAGCTTCTCCGCCGCTCCTTCTACAAACCGTTCCCGATCGGTGTCTTCGATGCGCAATACAAACTTTCCGCCGTGTGCTTTTGCGTATAAATAATTATACAGGGCCGTACGCAGTCCTCCAAGGTGCATGTAACCTACGAAAGCGAAGGTGGGTAGTTTAATTGGTTCCCAAAATGTATATGCATCGAGAAATACCTGTAGGGCTGGGGGCGAAACGAACGCGAACTTCCTGCTCATTGCTGCTCTTAGCCGGCGTAGGCACAGCGGCTGGCTTATCACAGTAAAACCGTGCACATCCTACCGAAGATGTCCTAAGGACGGTAAACAAACTCACCGGAAGACTCGTCGTTCGGCGAAACGTCCCCGAAATTACGTTCATATCTTGTACTAAACGAACATTACCGTCGTTCGATTGCGAGATGGTGAAATACGTTGTTTTGATTCCTTCCTGATTGACTTTTCTCGTAATAAACAATCACGTGCAGGGTTCGTCGCCACAGAGATTGTCTGTTTTGATTAATTTCACGATTTTTGTGAGTGAGAAGAGGCGACTGCGAGATTCACTCTTATTTGTAATAAAAGCAGCCTAAAATTGCTCTTTTAATAATGAAAGCTGTTCTACTTTTTGTGTTGAAATTTGCCAAAAAATCGTATCTCGCAACAATGTTAGTGAAAACCCCTGCGCCCACTACTGTCAAACACGTTTTTGTCAACATCAGCTGTTTTGTGGTGTTTAATTTCCATCGGCCTTGTTGGCTGTTTTCCGTTCGTTTCCGATTACGCTAGTGTAAGCAGTGGAAGCTTAGAATAATTCTTACCAGAAATATGTGACGGGAGTAACCACAGCTAAACACAGCCTGGGTTGTGTGTTTTGCTGTATAACTTACCAATTCCGGCTTTACTCCTTCCGCATTCCAAAAGCAATAAGTGTAGATTTCCCCCGAAGCTAGAACGGCGTGTGCAAAACCACGTCGAACCCGCAGAAATCCCGCGCACAGTGTTTGGAAACGTGGGCTCGTGCTGAAACAAAGCGGCACGTTGTTTAGCCTACACGAGAGGATCACAATCCATGGTACTGTGAGCAGGTTGCACAGGCTGCGGGGTTTCATTTGAACACGAGGGCCACCATGAGGAACTACGTACCGGACATCATCATTTTGTAAGTAGTGCGACTGTTCTTGAGCCTCGAGCAAGCATTCCACAATTCAAACCAACCCCGCTTTTCAGGTTCATCGTTATCGTAACGATCACTATCGTTCGGCTAGTGTCACACATTCTGCACGAAACACTCAGCGATGGACCGAATCTCGTCGTTCCACCCGCCGAGGGTATCGCCGATCCCCAACCGGAACTGTCCCTCAGCCAGCTCATCGATCAGAAATCAAAAGAGTACTCGTGGCTGTTGCGGCTGATGGTGAACATTTTCGGCTACCTTTGCATCTTCGTACCGGGTGTACTTATCTACAAGTATGCCAAACGCACCAAGTATATGGAACGCTCGGAGCGGTCACATCTCTCGTCGCTGGTAAAGTTTTGCTTCTCGGGATCCGGCACTGATGGTCTCGATCGGCCACTGGACGGTCAGTCGGGCGCAGGAAAGGGCGCAGCCGCGAAACGTACCACCGCCCAGGAGTGTGTCCTTCTGTGCTACTGTCTGGTGGGGCTGATGGGCTCCTACCTGACCTGGGGAGTACTGCAAGAGAAGATCATGACCCAAGAGTACGAAGGTCCGGAGAAGCGTAAGTCGCACTTCAAAGACTCTCAGTTCCTGGTGTTCTCGAACCGTGTGCTTGGTTTCGTGATAACGGCCGTGTATCTCATCGCAAAACGACAGTTCCGCCACCGTGCACCGCTCTACAAGTATTCCTTCGCATCGTTTTCAAACATTATGAGCGCCTGGTTCCAGTACGAGGCACTTAAGTTCGTCAACTTCCCAACGCAGGTGCTGGCAAAGTCGTGCAAAATCATACCCGTCATGATTATGGGTAAGATCATCTCGCGCAATAAGTACGAATTTTACGAGTACCTGACGGCGGTCATGATCTCCGTCGGTATGATCTTCTTCCTGACCGGCTCGACGGACGAGTCGAAAGCAACCGCCATGACAACGCTGACCGGTGTGCTGCTGCTGACGTTCTACATGATCTTCGACAGCTTCACGTCCAACTGGCAGGGCGAACTGTTCAAGTCCTACTCGATGTCCTCCATACAGATGATGTGCGGCGTGAATCTGTTCAGTACACTCTTCACCGGGGCGTCCCTTGCCATGCAGGGCGGGTTTTACAGTTCGCTCGTGTTTGCCGTCGACCATCCGAAGTTTGTGGTCGATTGCGTCATCCTGTCGATATCTTCCGCGATCGGGCAACTGTTCATCTTCTACACGATCGCCACCTTCGGCGCGGTTGTGTTCACGATCATCATGACGCTCAGACAGGCCATCGCCATTCTGCTCTCCTGCCTGATCTACCAGCACCGCATCTCGTTCCTCGGTGTGATCGGGGTGCTGATCGTGTTTCTGGCGATCTTCCTGCGGGTGTACTGTAATCAGCGGCTGAAGGCAATCAAGCAGCGCCACCAGAGCGCACAGGGCACCGGAAGCGGCAGCAAACCGCGCATTAACGTTTAACCAGCTGCACAATTCTACTTAAGCGGTAGCGTTTGCATGCAAATGACACCTTAATTCGTTCAGTTTTTTTCAGTTATACGCGGTTAAGAGTTTTATCTGCACCGTATGTGCTGCAGTAGATAAGATATTTTATTTATACGGACGCACCGGGGCGTTTGCTGTAGTGAAAGTAGCCAAAAAGAAAACGTATGCAACAAAACCGACCGTTCAATACGCTTAAATGCTTGTTCTAACCAAAAAAAAAAACAAAATTTGTGACGATCGATCGATTGTGAATCACGATCATGATATGTGTGTAATGTGTTTGGATGGTGATCAATAAAATGCCGAAACAAATTGGATAAGTCGTTCTCAATTGAATCGATAATATCACAGAATAAACTATTTGATATATCTCATAAAACAAATTATAGCTTAATTAGTACCGATTTTAAATGTCTGCAATTTATGACCTGTGCTTCATTGTGATATATTTTATAAAAATTGAAAAACATTTACCATCTACTATTTTGTAGTCTAGTTACTTCTTAGTTAAGCTTTTATTGGTGAACAATTTATTCATGGTTTAAATCACAAAACGCCAGCCGATAATACGATTTTAACTGTTCCAGTTAAAGCGTTTTATAATGAACGGTACCGCTGTGAACGCATAAAACCTCTCGAAGCGCACGTTGCACGCCAAAGTGCTGTTCCAGACTCGGTTCGCCACAGTTGCGGCCAGCAGATTGACATCATGGCAAGGCTAAGCGTATTGCTATGGACCTTGCAAATAGGAACCTTGTGGTTGCTCCTACAGGTATGTGCTGGAAATGTTTCGATAAGCGTAAGAGTAATGCTAGAAATGACTTCTTCAACCTGTTAATCCACAGGAAGTGGTCGGACAAACGAATCCACCGAAGGTACGATATTGTTTTATGCGCAAGCGCTCCTGTAGTTTAATTTAATTTAACGCGATCCTACTCTACCACAGAAAGCACATCGGCTTATTATAATGGACTATGAAAAAGTGGGAGCAACGGTAAGTTATCTAGTCGTAGTGGCTGGCGCACTGTTTCATCCATTCCTATTTGTCTCCAACAGCCTTCTCAGCCCTTGGTACAGGTAAATATGTGCATTGCTTGAATAAATTAGCTAGTGCATAATTGATTCAACTTTGTTTCCAACTTTTTCCTGCAGACCACAACAAAGCGATCGAGCATTCCTCAGGTATTTTTCAATTCTAACCATGACGTATGGACACAAAAGGTACTAATTGCTTTTGTTCTTGCTTTCAGTCTGCGCCGGGAGGATTAGCAGTAAAGTCGGCAACCATGAACCAAGCGGTAAGAGGATATTTTTAAATTCGTTTCAAAAAGTTTTGCTATAGCAATCTGCCAATGTTGCTTTGGTGCACGATTAGGCTTCGTACGCTTTTGCTCCGGTTGGAATGGTTATGAGCGATACGCTACTGCCGTGTACGAACTGTGGCGAGAAAAACTACAACAACGTGACCTATACGGGTAACATCAGTTTGCCTGAGTATACTTCTATCAATTATGGCAACGATATCGGTGAGTTCTTGGTAAACGTCTTCTGGCTAAGTGTGCGTGATGAGTTGCAATTCTTTCTCTTCCTGTATATAGTGATGATCCAGCCCCCAGTACTTCCAATCGGCAACAAGAGTGTTCATCCTCCAGCTGCAGCTGAGGAGCCCGCTATCCAAATTCAGCCGGTCGATAACTCCCTAATGATGGCAGGCACCAACCCGACAGCGATCTCCGACAAGAACAAGGGTGAAGTTTCGTCGACGACGCAAGCAACCACGCGATCGACTACGACCGGGCGGGAAGAACTAACTAAGCCAACCACTACTGCCAAGACCAAGAGAACTACGACGACCGAACCTCCCAAACGTAAGACGAAGAAAACCAAAAAACCCAAACGCGATCGAGGATTCAGGGAAATCGATACAGACCACGAATCCACGACACCATCCGTCTCTACGATGACGAGTCGCGCAAAGAAGGTCAAAAAGGTCCGTAAAACAGAGAACCAGTCGACTACGGCAGCCACCACGCCTGCATCAAGGAAAGCTTCAAAGGAGAAGAACGGAGAGTAGAAAATGGGAAAACGTACAAGTGGGCGAACTTCCCACTAGGCGGAAGAACGCCCGTGGGAAGCCGCGATTATCGTGCATCAACCGTAAGTGGTTGTGTACGGAGAGAAGAATAACAAATGCCCAATCCCTGTTCGGGAGGTGTGCAGGGAGGTTCCGCGAAACGACACCGTACGCAAATTATTTTCCCATTTTAGAACATTTTTCGCGCCATAGCTAATGAGCAAGGAGCAAACGTGCGCGTCTGGGTGTGGTGAAATGTAATCACATTTACGTGGCCGTTTAATGACGACCGCTTTTCCGTGGTATCGTTTTGAGGGAATAAAAAACATAATCCGCTATAAAAGATGAACACATTATGAAATGAAGCGATTTTTTATATTTTTATTCTTCGTTTTTCAACGTTATAAACAGGCAGTCGGTACTGTTAATTCGTAAAGATGTATATGAAAAAGGTCTGTTTCTTAAACAATTTATCAAGGTTTTCTTTATTTTGCAAATATATAAACCAGCCCATTGGTCTGTTGAAGCGCATTTCTATGTCTCGTTCGCAAGTTTAATTAAAAATCCCCAAACCGAAGGCAGATAACATCGTACACAGAATAACTTTCCTGAGATGCTGGAATACGTCGTAAATAATCCAGAAAGGATCCGTAGCGACAGCACTCCAGGGTCGGTTCGAATTGCAACGTTGCAGGATGGAATGGTCGGAAATGAAATCTGACTGAAGTGTGCGAGAAAGATGAGATTCCAAGCCAGTTTGTAAAGGAGCCGGAGTGACGTTGATATGGAAACGTGCTATCAGATGCCACGATGATATTTTAAGCCATTTAATACAGAGTGAATAACATCAGATAGTCTTTGCTTTATTTCAAACTTTTTATACTAGAAATATGTTGTTACATTTCTCCATCACGAACTATGGCATACTAAATAAAGCTCTTGAACACAACGAAGAGCAGTAATTTCGTTGCATGCACACGTGCTTATCATAATCAAGCCACCGTATCGCCAGTTCTCACGCTAGCCAGGTGTTATTGTGGACTAAAAACCATCTCCACAACGACTGCTGGATCGTGCTGATAAGTACCGTAATCGCCGTAATGGTAATGATAGCAAAAACCAGGTGATGAACGTTAATAGCTGCAGTTAGAGAGTCCACGTATGAAAGAACCGCCACTGGAGGACTAAAAGCCCTTAAAGCAGCAAAAAAAAAACACGATTGCAGTTGAAATAGCCGTTGTGTACAATACGAATGCATGAACCGTTCCAACTCCAAATAACTTCCATGCCTGGATACGTTTTTCTGATGTACGAACATCACAGAGCTACCGCGTAACATTGATCCGGGTGGTTTTTTTTTGCTCGTCCTCCCGATATCTTCCTCTAGTCAACGGAGGGAAAAGGTTGAGTTGATAATCAGTATGGAAATCGGGAAGCTCATATCGGATATGCTGCCGTCGTCATCGATCGCCGCACGCTGTCGCTTCACGTTCCCGCCTGTACTCGAACGTTTCATATGGTTGGCGAAATGAGTTGGCATGGACCCACTGGTCTACGGGATGACTTTTTCTTCTCCAAATGGGACATGAACTACGTTTAGGGTTTTTTTTGTAGTTGCAATTGGAGCCTGCCGTACCGTCAGCGGGTTCGGGTCCAGCTGATGAAACAGTTTCCAATCAATGTCATCCCATTTCGAATGAAGTGGACATGCATATTTTAGGGTGCAATAGTCCGACCGGGATGAATGGTAGTGAGCATACGTTTTTGGACCCCGTCAAAAAGGTCGAATGAGTCGTAAAATTTCGGAACCGTTGAATCACTTACCCGACGGTGGTTTTGGTCCGACCATGGGTAATGGATATTTTCATGTTTTGGAAGAGAAAAAAGCTTTGACATACATAAGTCTCGGAAGAACTCGGCTAAAGTATTGAGGATTATTCCAGACAATCGAGTATTTGTAAGAAATCGGACATAAAATATACAAAAAATAACCCTGTGTAGGTTAACAGAATCGATCATCAAAATGTACTTATCGCTAAATTGCCTCATTAACTATAAATACGTTCCTCCTCGAGCTATCCTTGAACACGTTATGCGCTTGGACTCCCCTTCGGTTGTGACGTGGTGTCTGTGCCCCGTTCTCCTTCCCGGCCGATCGACTGGCAGCTCAATTTACTGCAGAGATAATCATATTTCGGCAGCTGCTGTTTCATTCCTTTCGGCACTGCAGCACTCCATTAGCAACGTTCGAACCGTTCCTGATTGCGCTCGTTACAAACGTTTGCTGCCGAAAACTTCGTGCTTCCGACATGCTCCAGGTGGGAAGTCCAATAAATAGAAAGCCCCTCACACTTCTCCGCACCAAAAAAAAAGATAAATAATGGTAATGGGAAATATATATGACGCTCAGCTGCGCACGAAAGGTTCGCCGGAGTGGAAAAAGAAACATTACTTCTGCGCCCGTTACAGCACAGCAGCACCGGGGCCTGCGTTTTCCGGGCTTACAAGTTTGTTTGATCGACGATGTTGACGCCACGCTACATTTCTCCTTTCGAGTGCCGCCTTCAATCAACATTTGCGCCGGTGGATCGCTCGCTAGGTGGATCGATCGGCCAGCCGAACCCCCTCGGTACACAATGACCTGTTCGGAGCAGGGGCTGTTGAGACATGATTTAAGGAAGGAACGGTCAACGGTTTTCGGGTCGGAATTTATGCTCTACATCGTCCCACCCGCTTGGGTGGCTCGGGTTGCCAACCAGACACGCGTTTATGCATTGTTCGCTTTATGAGAGCACGGAATTTTCCCGGAAGGGCGTGCTGGTGTGGAACCGGCTACCGGATACGTTCCGTGGCACGGAGGTCAGTGGCAGATTCGTGCGACAGAACATAAAGTAATAAGCGCCGAGAAGCGGCACTGTCGGTGTGACTTTCTCCCGAAATCCGACGAGAGTACGGTTGCGAGGGGGTTGTAGGGAAGGCGAGGCAGAAAAACAAGAACACCATTAGCTACACTACTGGAGGAGACAATTTCTGTGACACTAGACAAGGGCTCGCTAGGGCACGGGGATGGGGCAAAAAGGATTCGAGGTATTTATGGGTTCCGTTCAACGGTATTGCACTGCTGGTGCTGGTAGTAAACCAAACTGATTAGGAGTGCTTTATTCATTTTTCTTTCGGTGCCTGCCACGTGAAAAGGTTGGTTTACCGGGAAGTGAGAATAATCTTTCGTGTTCCCAGAATACATTACCGATCTGCGAGAATGGATACATCAGTATAAGATATCGCCGAGAGTCTTTCTAGGTAATATATGGATTGAATAATTTTCTTAAATGTATCCAATATAGAATCTAATTTATTCGTATGAATGATTCTTGGAAATCTATATGCAATAATTTCGTTATCAAGCAATCGGTCAGCTCAAAACCAATATGCTTTATGCCGATTGCATGTAGAAGAGTGAAACTGTGAAGAAAAATTTTAACAAATAGAGCAAAAAAGACAAAAAAATACAAAAAAATGTATTGTATTAATAGTAATATCCTATAATAATTAGAAAAATAATACAATAACTAAAAGTATTACAAATATTTTGATTTCAAACAATAAATTTTGATGAAAGATAAATAAATTAAAAGTAAATTTTAAAAGACGCACCAAGAGAAAAGCTGAGTGGAAATTTAAATATTTTCACATAGACTATTTGCCCATTTTTTCAATACGCTTCGTCGAGAAAACACTTGCGGCAAATAGCGCCAGCAGAGATGATGGGTTTTATTTTCCCTAACGTTTTCCGTAAGTTTCTCTTTACACCACCACTATCGCATAATTTAGATTGAAATTAAAAATGCGCTCTACCCATCCCGCTCATACGAAAGATCCACCTCCATCGGGAATACGGTGTACTATTTTTTCCCCCCGGAACGATTTTTTTTCCATCCCGCGTTCTGCTGAAAATTCATTTCCTATGTATGCGTCAATGAAGCATGTAGTCACGGGCAGCACGTGCCACGCGCGCGTGCGATTGCGAATCGCGAAGCAAAAAAGCCACGGCGCGGCATCCGCCCAATGATGGTTGATGAGAGACAAAAAGCGCGCCCGAATCGATCGTTAATTTGCATATCAGGCCGGCGCGCGGAGCGGTGCGGTCTCGTGTGTTATTTGTTTGCTTCATAATTCAGAGCCGGCTCGCCGAGGTCGCGGGGCGGAAAGGAGACAATTTCCATGCGCGGGGATTTACAGCGTGAAAAATTTGTATTCAAGCATCGGGCTGGGTGGGGAGGGTGGGTGAGAAGGAAACGAGACGATAGCCTTTTCTGCGTGCTGTGCGCATACATTATGTAGCAGCCACAAACACACAGTAGGCTTTGTTGCATTCTGCTGCTCTCTCGGAGGGCTTGTTTACCGCCAAAAAGCAGATCTAGGAGGCACGGAAAACAAAGAACGGTCGGTACGCGCGCCAAGCGTCAAACACGAAATAGTCGATGCCGCACGCTGACGGAAACACGTTCGGACACGCGCTTTTCCAAGCGTGCACGGCGCTCCTGTTCGGGTTTGTTCCGAAGCAATTCGATTAAAAGCTTCGTAAATGATATTACCCACGGGCGGCACTCATTCGATGGAGCGCTTTGTGATGGAACTCACCGGAGGAGAGCTTCGGGGAACTCATGCTCGGAAATTGCCAGACGACGAACCGTCGGAGGACCGTCACGTGAGTTGTGCCATCGTGTTTGGGGTGTGAATGGAGCTTGAGTATTTAAAGCGCAGTATGTCAAATCCGAGAAGTTGGCTTCAAAGATGGGTGCTAAGCACATTAAAAAGGTATTTAATTTAATTTAAACTTACATCACTTCTTTGCTTCCACGTTTCTCTCTCGCAGGTGCCAATCGAAACTTCTACCATTTCAGCCAACCCATGTGTTCTACTACACAACATTCCTCCCGACGCAAGCAGTGAAACTATGAATGGAGCGTCTTGAGCGACCTCTTGTAGCCGGCATCTTCGGACGTGGCTCGTTCTCGTAAATACCTACGCCATCTTCTCCCACATCCGTCGCTCCAACTCCAGCTCCCCCGGTTCGAAAGGAACTCGCTGAGTGTTGTGCCTCAACGCTCCGCTGAACCGAGCCCGGACCCAACCCAAAAACACGTCCGTCGCTCTGCAGTCGGTTTCGGTGCCATTTTACGGCCACAAACACGGCTCGTCCCGGCAGTTCGGCAGTTGGAACTCGGCAAAACGCACCTACCGCACACAGTGTGCAGCGTGAAAGCAGAGATTTCAAAACTCACTTCAGTCGGGTGTGAAAAATCGCCTGCTATGGTTTGGTGTGGCGGCGTGCAGTGTCCCCGGTGCGTGCGTTCGTGATCTCGTCTGCTCGTTAACGGCCACTTCTGGAACTCGATGACTGCGGCAAGCCGTACGCGAAAGGGGTGGCGCCGAAAAACTGCAGTTGCGTGTTGGGAAGTTGGGAAGCTGGGATTGGGCGCGGACAGGAAGCACACCGAATCTAGGTCCTTATCCTAGTTCCTCGCTCGCTCGGGGCGGGCGTGAGTGTGTGAAAGCGCCCGACCGCGTAACCCAAACGGGGTCAGCAACAGCAGTGAACGGGTTATAACCCCGGAAGAGACTCTTGTGTTCGGTCGAGGGACGAGCGCGCTGTGAGTGTGTGTGTCAGGAGCGGGCCCCGAAACGAAAGGTGGCAAATGTAATTGGACGTCAGAACGCAACACGTTCGGAGTCGGAGTCGTGTGTGTTTCGGTGCGATGCGTGTGTTCTTATCTGATGAAATTTTAATTGTTATGATACCGATTTTTTTTTTCCTGCAGAGCAACTCTCCCAGTTTTTGTTGTCGTAGAAAGTGCGTGAAGCAGACGCAGGCTCGGGCAAATAATAATTAAGCCATCGCCGTACATCGGCTCGGAATGTCGCGTTATTGCTTTTATGGTCGTTAATGGTGGCTTTTGTTGATCCGTAGAGGAATGGCCCGGTCGTGAAAGAGGGCGTGCGTGTGCCTGTGCCTCGGATGTGAATTACATAATGAGGCAGTGAAGCGAGCAGATATTTATAGGGTGCTGGTGACTACTGTTCCCTGGGTCGTGCGAGAACCAAGTGTCAAATAGTACATTAAACCGTGCTTCTCTCGCACACACACACACATCCCAGCCCAGCATCGGGGAAGGCAACGGTCGCGCCCGAGGCGAGCCTATCGACACCATGGATAAGGAGTTAACGACTGCTCAAAGGTAATTTTTACTGGCACATTCACATGCAATACATTCATGTCCACACTCAGCGGCGATCCTAGCACACTTCCGCTGAATTGCTTCAATCGATTGTTTGTAAAATAAATGGCGCAAAAAAAAAAACACACACACACACGCGATCAAAATGCACATAAACATTTTGAACATAAAACTGAGCCCTCCTTGCTTATCACGCTCGTATCGTGGACAGCGGGTATTTGGCAATCACTTGGTCGTAAAAGTTTTGCGCCCGTTTATCGATTGCTCGTTTATTTGCGTTTAATTTTCGAAAGTATAAACAGCCTCAACTGGCACGTGTGGCGTGCGCGAGGTGGGAGGGTTATGTTTGCGTTTTTATTTGTTATTGTGTGTCTTCTGAGCCTGACTGTCGAATGTTTTGAGAGAACCGTGCAAGATGCGGCAGTAAAACTGTGTAATGGATGTTTATCTACCTTTAAACATTCACACGATTACGGACGCACGATTGGTGGGTCGAGAGTGAGTGAGCTGTGCAGCGGGCAGGAGAATAATGTGAAGTTTATGCTTCTCGAATCGATACGTACCGGTACGGCCGGAATGGAAGCTTTTATGATCATTGTAACGTTCCATCTCTGCCCGCACGGTCGAACGTTCTACCGCAGCGCCGAAAGCAGCTTATCCAAGTCTTAGAGAGCCAGCAACGGAAGCAAGCAGCAGAAAAGCCTACATTTGCTAATTGCTAAATTTGCAGCCTCAACGATAATGTGGGTCATTAGGCGTTGGCGTTCGTACTTCTGCCTGTCTGCCCCCGCTCCATCGCTTCTCCGGCCCGGGAGCCGCCATAATATGCTCCTTTCACCCACACGATAGGTATGCGTCGATGAAGCCGGCATCAATTGTACCGCTTTTTGCGTCGGCTGCCTTCTATGCACTTTGCCCAGTTAGTAGCGGGCGGGCCTAGTGGTCTAATTGGGAGAGTGCGAAAATACACCGTGATCGTTTGTGTTTTTTTTCCGGTACGTTTGGCTTGTTCTGGGAGGCATTATTAATAGTGTGCGCCTGACAACCTGATCACGGTTGGCCACGCGCTGGGGCTGGTTTGTGTCAATGTGTTTCGCCGAAATGAGATAAAAGTTGGTTTGGGAAAATTGTATTACACAGGACCTGGACATGCGGAGGATTAGTTAATTGTCACGCTCCGTTGGTACATTTAGCACTGCTGGTTGGCGCAGAACATGAATCGTACAATTCTACTACGAAGTACAAATGAACTGAAAATTATAGTTTTATTGTAATGTGTTTTTTACATTTTATTCTAAAGTGAAATTAATACTAGTAGAAACAAGCAGAATCAAAACCAAAGAGGCCATAAAGAAGCGTGATACAGTGCGTGATGTAATTTGAAACGGAAGAGGATTAATAATAAAGTATTTTCCAATAAGATTTGTATCTATTACTTTTACACAACACAGCGTAAGAAGCTACTTTAAAACTCCTATCGTAATTTCTTCAAAGTACCTTTGATAGCTGTTTCAACTAAAGAGCCTTAAGATGATTTCATGATGGAAAGCTTTTCTGATCCGTTGAGAGTCAAGTCTGCAGAAACCATTGTACAGCTTAGGCAAGAGCAGGATTTTCTTGCGGGTTACCCCCTTTTAGTTAAGACATTACGAGCACCCAGTCCTCTGTCTGTGTGAGCCTGTCGAGTTCAATTCACCGAACAAATCGTATTATAACTTTACGGTACCAAAAAAGGACGGTAATCATCGAATACCGCTCAGCTAGTTCTCGTCTTTCAGTCCATTTCAAGCAAAGACTTTCGCGTTAAAACACATGGCTAAAGTAATATGCGTTCCAGTACTTCGGCTGAAATGTATAAGAACTTTTTTTTTGTTTCGTTGTATTGCTAGATCGCTAACATGAAGATGCTGTGTTCTTTGAACAATAAATTTCTTTCGTTGTTTTCTTTCCAAAATTCCAATACAAAGTTTGCTCTCTCTCTCTCTCTCTACACGTCTCGAGCCGTAATGAGCAGCACAAAAACTCTTTGAAATAAAAGTTCTTTTTTGCTGCCAAACATCCTCCGCCTTTTCGAGCGCGATATCAGTCTGCTTCTTAGAAACTTATCGCTCCTCCGCTCCCCAGTTAAACGGATGTCTATTTCATGCGATTGAAAAGCTAAAACAGTTCGGCAAATTGTTGGGGCGCCTGTATGCGTGGCAATCGTGCCCGGAGGGGTTCTGCAAGCGGCAACTTTTATCGCGAAGGATTGGCTGCTGCTGCTGCGAAAAAAGAACTCTAGAGAGTAATCTCTACCATGCTGTGTGGGAACACGCAGTGGGACTCGAGATTCACCAAGGACTGGAGACAAGGAGTGGAAGGAGTTGGAACAACAACAAAAAAAAACAAACAACCTAGACAGGAACATGGGCAAACGGTCGGTGTTGTTTTTACTTGCCATCACGGTGAACCAGCTGGGCGGAACATCGACATCGATTCCTGTCAGGGGCGAGGCTTTCTGTGTGTAAGCCTGCTTTTTTATATCTCCAGCCGTTGTTGTGTGCTGTGCCCATTACATGTCACTGTACGTTGACGTGACTTATTCACGTGCGAATGGTTCTAATGACTGGAACGGGAGCAAACAGGGACTAGGTTGGAAAACAAAAAAG
>KZ071795.1:53862-90007 GCA_002091845.1 Anopheles cracens | reverse complement strand
CCAATGCGCCCGGATATTGGAGTGCAATGGAAAGCTCCATAACCGTTATGTCGATGTGCGACGTTGTGTAAGAACGGCAGACAGTTGATAGCACGGGGGTTCGCTTCGATACGGTCACCAAACCGTGATTCTTTGGAATGGATTAAACATACGAGCGACCTTTATGACGTCCCTCGGAGATCGTTAGTCGTCCTTTAGCCCGATGGCTGCCCATTACTTTCAATAATCGATATGGAAGCACCCGAAAGGTGCTTAATGTGTACAAGTTGCATTCTGAACAGCGCTATAAATATAGAGCTTGAGCGTGCGTCGTCTCCCATAGCACCGAGCTATCGGGACAGCCCGGTGCAGCGTTTCGACTTCGAACCACCGTATATTTGACTTTGACGTTTGCATGGCAAGAACACACAAACACATGGCAGTAACAACAGGAAACAATAACACTCGGAAGGATGTCGGCCGACCGGCGGGGAACTGTTGTGCCTGTCGCAGAAGGAATCGCTCCCGTCCCGTGTCGGCAAACGTTCCCTCCGGATGCACGGCGGCATGTTCGGAAGATGCCGAACACGTTCACGTTCTCACAGGACATCAAACGCGACTTCTGGTATTCTCATTTACAATCTCGTCTTGCTGGCTGGCCCCGACTGCCGAAGTCGGTTGTCGGTTCTGCAAACACCGTCGTCCCGGAGACGTCCCCAGGAGACTTGCGGAAAGCCCGGACGATGAAATATACCGCACGTGGACAGGGCCGGAATGTTTCAATTTGCTTCACGGGAAGTTCGGCTTTTCGGGTGACCGTGGTGCGAGAAGTCGAAGCACAGCGTAGGCTTCCCACGCCGCAACGGGTAATGGTTCGTGGAAATTTATTCACGGAGCGACGGAGAAGACAAAAATATTTCACTGCAACGTGCCCAGCTGAGTTGAGGCGTGTTTGGTTGATTGTTGACTGGCGAAGAACGTTCGATACTCGATCACGGTTGGATGGCTGGGTGGCGATAATGGGTTTGCGGGTTCCGGGAAGGGGCTGAGAAATCGATACAAAGTTCATTTGAATATTTATTAACAGTGTAATGTCGGTGGGTGTGCTGAGAATGGGATTAATTTTGATCCTTTATGGTGGTATATGTGACTGGTTCGTGCAATAAGAGGGATACAATTTGGTATTTTAATTTGTCCCAATGAACAAATTTTAAATCCTTACCAAGCTCGTGGCTTTCAATCGAAAACACAGCACAAGATTTTCAACTAATTTTCCATCTTTTTCACAACTACTTTCGTAACACCGACCAAGCAACCCATAATGCGATAAGCTTGCTGTGGCTGCCGTTTTCCCAGAAACTTCATTTAAAATTAACAAACGACCGCTTAATGTCACGTGTGTTTAATTACGACCACCAACGAAATTGATCGTTTCGTCGTCACTTGGATCGATGTAAACCTCACCCGTGACCCGTGACGGTACGTGGCAGGCGCCGTGTCCCGGGTGGAAAGTGTGCGGTGTTTGTGGTTTTCCGTGAATCATTTCCACCAGACGCCTCCTATCTGCATCGTACGGCTGAGTGCGACGAACACAAAAGGAGTGCCTGGCTTTCAGTTTCGAAGTCTGCAATAAATCGAATGTAGCGTAGGCTTGACGGTGTTCTTTACAGCTAGTGGGAGCCGGCCCCCGAATGCCACCGAGGCAGGAGTGCGGAAATAGGTCAAGTGCGTATTGCCCCGATCGACGCTGTCTTATCGAACCCGTGCCACCCGACGGAAGGCTAGCGAGCCAAGCAACGCGCACAGAGACACCGAGAGGTGCTTCAGGACGAGCTGTGGCTGTGGGCGTCTCGTGCGAATACCACAACCACAGAACAAAAAACTCGCCCACAGCTGTAGGACACTGTGAGGGAACACTTCGTTTTCAAAACGCCCTGTCAACCCCGTCAGCAAGGTATGACGTGAAGGAAATCTGCTGAAACAGCCCGCAGTTTCCTTCCCGGGTGCAAGGATCCCGAGTTCCAAATCGCTTTGTCTTCGATTCGCTTGAGAAGATTTTGTTCTTAGGCGCTCTTTGTTTTGTCTGTTCGGGGTTTCCGTAATTATTGTGCACGGTGAAGCAATTCACAACACGATTTGAAGATAATCCCGGGCTTTTTTTGCGGGTCCGATTGAGGCTCGCCTTTGACACGCGGCTTATTCAAAGAGCCATATTACTTTTCCTTCTTTTCGTTACACTTCGTTGTGTGTGTGTCTGCTTTTCCTCTCCTTCTATGCGCTTCCGCCACGCCAATTCGCTAGTCCGGAAATGTCCCGTTGATATCGAGGATCAAATAAGGAAAGCGTCGCGTCCTGACGCGAAGGATTTCTGTCTCGAGCATCTTGCTAACTGAACGGTATCCAATTGAATCGGGTAAATTAAATTAAACCGAAGCCGAGCCCAGTGATGAAACGAAATGATGGGTTATCCATCGCGCTGTACGGTTAGTGTCACTGGATCTTTTTTTGTGTGTTGCAAACGAACTGTCGGAAAGAGCTAAGTGGGTAGGGAGAAAACAGAATGTCCGAAATTAATGTGAACACATTTCCGTCCCATGGAGTGCACGTTTTAGGGTTTTTGGTTAATTAGGTCCGAATGAAGGTTTAATACGAAGAGGTTCATTTCGTTTATATTGTTGAAATCAAGTGATAGTTGAGTGAATACTTGAGTGAATAGTGAGAAAGCGTTGTATTACCAACCAATGTACGAGCATCTTTTTAATTTGTGTTGGAATGATGCTTCATACGCTGAAGCTACGATGTTGTACTGGGCAACTAAAAGACTATTATGACGATTCATTTTTGAAAGAACTGCTTGAAGTGTCTTCTTTCAGCACAAATGGGAAATGAGTGGCACAGCTTCGTTTTCTGTTAGTGCAATAATCCCTGCACTCAGCCAGTAAATCTTTTACGTTAGAAGGAAGCTTCCTTTGATATAAATGGTTTGGATGCAGAGAAGGACTGAAAGCGCCGAGGTGCAAAGCTGGTATTTGAATGTTTTCGCTTAGCAGCTGGCTCTGCACGTTTCATCCCGAAATACGAAAAGCATACTGCTGTCGACAAGCCGTGCCTGACCTGGTTGCTGCTCTGCACTGGACCGAACTGGGTGGTGGTTAAATGGTTTATTTATTAGTCGTCCTAGTGCTTTGGTGGGTTTGGACCAGAATAGACCCTGCTGGGGAATGGTAACGTATTTAGCCATTTGAAATGAATTTTAAATAAATTATAATTATTGCATTATTTTCGTTATGGGGCTGGTGCTTTAGCCTGCAAAGTATGAACTCGAGCAGAAGAAAACTTTTAATGCAAATTAATTGTGTTGACTCGAACGTCGCTTTTGCTTTCGGATTTTACGAAACGGATGATGATTTGCATATACAACTTAATTTTCATTCCGTGTTTCTAGCATCAGGCAAAAACCATTCATCTCCTTGCACTCATGATCCGTGCTTACAATTAATATCAGCACATTGGCGCCATCCGTCAACCAATGGCGTCGGATCGGACGTGTGAGCGATAAATCTTGCCCACCCCATGGACACACTGGGATCTTTTTCACAACTACTTTCGTAACACCGACCAAGCAACCCATAATGCGATAAGCTTGCTGTGGCTGCCGTTTTCCCAGAAACTTCATTTAAAATTAACAAACGACCGCTTAATGTCACGTGTGTTTAATTACGACCACCAACGAAATTGATCGTTTCGTCGTCACTTGGATCGATGTAAACCTCACCCGTGACCCGTGACGGTACGTGGCAGGCGCCGTGTCCCGGGTGGAAAGTGTGCGGTGTTTGTGGTTTTCCGTGAATCATTTCCACCAGACGCCTCCTATCTGCATCGTACGGCTGAGTGCGACGAACACAAAAGGAGTGCCTGGCTTTCAGTTTCGAAGTCTGCAATAAATCGAATGTAGCGTAGGCTTGACGGTGTTCTTTACAGCTAGTGGGAGCCGGCCCCCGAATGCCACCGAGGCAGGAGTGCGGAAATAGGTCAAGTGCGTATTGCCCCGATCGACGCTGTCTTATCGAACCCGTGCCACCCGACGGAAGGCTAGCGAGCCAAGCAACGCGCACAGAGACACCGAGAGGTGCTTCAGGACGAGCTGTGGCTGTGGGCGTCTCGTGCGAATACCACAACCACAGAACAAAAAACTCGCCCACAGCTGTAGGACACTGTGAGGGAACACTTCGTTTTCAAAACGCCCTGTCAACCCCGTCAGCAAGGTATGACGTGAAGGAAATCTGCTGAAACAGCCCGCAGTTTCCTTCCCGGGTGCAAGGATCCCGAGTTCCAAATCGCTTTGTCTTCGATTCGCTTGAGAAGATTTTGTTCTTAGGCGCTCTTTGTTTTGTCTGTTCGGGGTTTCCGTAATTATTGTGCACGGTGAAGCAATTCACAACACGATTTGAAGATAATCCCGGGCTTTTTTTGCGGGTCCGATCAAATACGGCACGCAGCAAGTAACGCTATAAATAGCAGGACGCGTGTTAAAGTTTGCAAAATTACTGCTTACTCGAGCGGACTGTTATGTGATTCGGACCCGAAAGTAAACCAAAAAGTAAAGCCAGACGCACATAAGCCTCTTGATGGTGCCATAAAGTGAGGCCCTCTAAACCAGAACAAAGCGCGGCGTTTTGGAAATATGGGCAAACTCGTGGCCGCTCTGCCAGCAGCGTTTGATGGAGTTGTAACCTATGAGGCCTGTAATTTACGAGCAACGCTAGCCCGACGCCAGCAGTCAAGTAATCTCTGCCCCGTGGGCATGAGTTGTCCTTGCAGGGCTCTCCGACAGCAGTCCGAGGAAAAAATAATAGCAAAAAGTTTATGCTGGAGGGCTTACGGGTCCAAATTTTATCACTGTTTAGAGTCGCTTTTAATGGTTTATTGAGGATCCCTGTCGCTCCCGAGATGGGTCGTTCCGAAGCGTTCGAGTTCCGTGTTGGGGTTTCGGTTTTATAATCAACCACATAATGATGCGGATTTTTGACAACACTTCGACGGTGGATGTTTCGAGAAATTTGGATTTTTATTTTCGGTGTGCGGTGCTTGAGAGGCGGTCTGTGTTCTACAGACTGATTTGGTCGGAAATCTCAAATCCAAATAGCTACCAAAACGTAACTGTTTGCAACAAACTGTAACTATAAATTCTCCCAACACGCTAGCTTCAGTTAGACATTTGACTGACACACGTAGTTCGAGGAATGTTTGTCAGTTCAATTCAACGTTACGTTCAACGTGTGGCAACGAAGGTATACAGCAAAAGGTATTCAAATAAATGTGAGGAAACCTTCTGATATTTTTTCAGAGAGGTTTCCGTAAAATTTGTTCCTGGAACACAACTCATTCCACTTACTAAGTGAAATTATTCCCAGTAAAACGAACACAATACTAAAGGTAAATCAGCTCCGTCATCGTCATAATGCGACTTACCAGTAAATTGCTGAGAAATTTGTTTTTTATATTATCGAAATTCAGCTAAAATTTGATATTGTACAGCAATTCTTACCTCAGTTCACACCTTGCACGAAAGTATTTCCAATTATAACTTTTAAACGATTTTCCCGTCATGGTGGCGATCTTTATTGCCGTTAATTGAAACGCACAAGTTACGCAGAATTGAGTCAACCTATGGTGTGCGTTGCATGAAATGTAACATTTTGATCCTTCCGAACCACAAAAACGCTGTGCTTAAGGTAGAGAGGCGACCACAAAAAAACTCGCTCATTGCTTCTTTACAACTTTTTGACAATTTTGAGGTTTCAATTTATTCACAAAACCCGTAAAGTGTAGAGTCCTTGAGGCTCGCCTTTGACACGCGGCTTATTCAAAGAGCCATATTACTTTTCCTTCTTTTCGTTACACTTCGTTGTGTGTGTGTCTGCTTTTCCTCTCCTTCTATGCGCTTCCGCCACGCCAATTCGCTAGTCCGGAAATGTCCCGTTGATATCGAGGATCAAATAAGGAAAGCGTCGCGTCCTGACGCGAAGGATTTCTGTCTCGAGCATCTTGCTAACTGAACGGTATCCAATTGAATCGGGTAAATTAAATTAAACCGGAGTCGAGCCCAGTGATGAAACGAAATGATGGGTTATCCATCGCGCTGTACGGTTAGTGTCACTGGATCTTTTTTTGTGTGTTGCAAACGAACTGTCGGAAAGAGCTAAGTGGGTAGGGAGAAAACAGAATGTCCGAAATTAATGTGAACACATTTCCGTCCCATGGAGTGCAGCGGTGTGGAACGTTTTAGGGGTTTTGGTTAATTAGGTCCGAATGAAGGTTTAATACGAAGAGGTTCATTTCGTTTATATTGTTGAAATCAAGTGATAGTTGAGTGAATACTTGAGTGAATAGTGAGAAAGCGTTGTATTACCAACCAATGTACGAGCATCTTTTTAATTTGTGTTGGAATGATGCTTCATACGCTGAAGCTACGATGTTGTACTGGGCAACTAAAAGACTATTATGACGATTCATTTTTGAAAGAACTGCTTGAAGTGTCTTCTTTCAGCACAAATGGGAAATGAGTGGCACAGCTTCGTTTTCTGTTAGTGCAATAATCCCTGCACTCAGCCAGTAAATCTTTTACGTTAGAAGGAAGCTTCCTTTGATATAAATGGTTTGGATGCAGAGAAGGACTGAAAGCGCCGAGGTGCAAAGCTGGTATTTGAATGTTTTCGCTTAGCAGCTGGCTCTGCACGTTTCATCCCGAAATACGAAAAGCATACTGCTGTCGACAAGCCGTGCCTGACCTGGTTGCTGCTCTGCACTGGACCGAACTGGGTGGTGGTTAAATGGTTTATTTATTAGTCGTCCTAGTGCTTTGGTGGGTTTGGACCAGAATAGACCCTGCTGGGGAATGGTAACGTATTTAGCCATTTGAAATGAATTTTAAATAAATTATAATTATTGCATTATTTTCGTTATGGGGCTGGTGCTTTAGCCTGCAAAGTATGAACTCGAGCAGAAGAAAACTTTTAATGCAAATTAATTGTGTTGACTCGAACGTCGCTTTTGCTTTCGGATTTTACGAAACGGATGATGATTTGCATATACAACTTAATTTTCATTCCGTGTTTCTAGCATCAGGCAAAAACCATTCATCTCCTTGCACTCATGATCCGTGCTTACAATTAATATCAGCACATTGGCGCCATCCGTCAACCAATGGCGTCGGATCGGACGTGTGAGCGATAAATCTTGCCCACCCCATGGACACACTGGGATCTGCGCCATGCACCTGACGGGTAGAATAGGTTTCTAGCATCACTGCACACAGTACACGAGCACACGCCGTGTAATACCAGCTACACTTGACCTCATTCATTTGCATTTGCAGTGCAATCTGTGCGAAGCGGGTGCACACAGCGACATGGTAAAATCAATTGCCAACATATTGAAAAGCTCGGTACATCCGGCACACATACACACACAGCCTCGTACCGAGTGGAATAAAAGTACTCGATCCATCAGACGGGACTCGGAACCAATATTGCACGACGAAGTGATGAGTGGAGTGGTTGAGTGGAGTAGTTTAGTGTGAAATGGATCAGGACGATGCAAGAGCATTTGAGGAAACTGGTCTTAACTGAAGATGTATCAAACAATGCTACTAATTGTGCACTAATGGCCTATCTTTTCGAATCCAAAGTACAGCACAACAGAGTCACAAATGGAGACGCATGGTGGTTTGTAGAATTTCATGAGATTTCAACGTGATACTTGAACATAACGATGAAAATCCCAGAAATATGTAATTATTTTCACTACTATTTCCTATTATTAACAGTTTATAATAGTTCTTGATCTTCTTTTTCTTTGGTCTGTCTATAGTTACATATTGTCCTAGATACTTTATTATAACACGATGGATTATCCATCACTTCCTTTTCATTTCAAAAACATTTGAAAATCGTTCCCGATTTTCCATTAAAACGTCAAATTTTTTGATTAACTGTATGCCGTTTCCACGCTCTCAAAACGGTCAGACCATCGATGCGTAAAACAACGCACTAATGAGTTATTTTTCGGCGCGCGCTGTTAATTAAAAATGTGTCATACCCTGAGAACGTTGCACTAGCGAAGCGACCACCCAATAGAACGCGTTCCGGCTTGTTTCCCCCAAATAGAGCAACTTTTCCGGAACGGTGCCAGCCAGGAGGGGTCATCATCATATCGACAACGTCTTGTGTTAGCCATGTACCTCATCACGCCTTAACGATGTGCGCGCCGGCCTTGTGCAGCTCGCCGTGGCATAAATGGGCGAATCGTGCCTCCGATGTAGGTCAGTGTGAAGTTGGGCTGGAGAAGTGTGCGAAAAAAAATCGATACTCCATCCCGCATCGGTCCCGGTACGGTGTCTGCGGTGGCCGGTGCTGTTTGCTTTCCCAGAATTTTTCTAATATGGAACACATGTTCTCGATGCAGTTGAAGCATGTATCATAGGTCAACAAATAAATTACATCTTTATGGAAAGAAGAACCGATGGCTGTAGGAAAGGTTATTTTCATTTCAAGTTTATACGGCCAGATGAACTAATACTTAACTTTTAATTGCATCAAGGAGTGCTTCTGACAGTTTCCAAGTAAATAATCACATCCCCGCTCGGGGGGTCAATTTCGTTCCTCGATTTGTCTGCTGATTCGACCAATACAAATAATCGCTCTAAAAGTATTTGTTCACAGCTCGTTTTCACAGCTCGTTCGTGTGCTTTCGCTCGAAGGCGAGGCTTGAATTTCACCATCATCAATCATCATGCCAGCCGGGTGCTCCATACGCCATACGCTCCCGTTCCCTAACCGTATGTGAAGCACACTTGCACGGTTCTGTGTTTGTGTCTCACCTTCTCTTCGGCGACTCCCGGTCCCGGTCCGGAGCTGTGAGTTAAATCAGTTTGCTACACTTGCACCCGGTGCTGTAATGTACAAATTGTTGCATTTTCCGAGCAGAAACTTGTGGAATGTTTGCCATGCTTCGGGAAATGCGTGGTGAAATAAGGGAAACTTTCTTCTCTTGTGCGGCGGGGGTGAGTTTGTGAGTGTGCAGACATATATTTTGTATCCAACCTCACGCTGGTAGTTAAATTAACATGTTCTGTTTACTGTGTGCTTGCAGTTTTGCTTCCTCCGACTGCGTTTGTTTGAGCGGGCCCTTTGGGGTGGGTGGTTATTTAATGGTAGTAATCGACCGCAGCACCCGGTTCTCCAAAGCCAGCTGGTTTCGTAGTATCGTGCATATGGAATGAGTTTTTGTGTTCCATAAGGTTGGCCACCGAATTTAATCAATTGTGCAAACTCACTATATGGTTGCACTGAGGGAATTAAAGTAACTTAATTGCAGGAAACTAAACGGGCAGTGGGAAATTAATTGTACGGTTGCATCACACATATCAAACCGTTTTTCAGTTTACCAATTGATTTAATTTAATTAAATTTTCTACTGATGGTTCATGTTTCCACAAGCCAAAATTTGTAATATTTTTCTCAAGAGTTAATACTCTACTACTCTGTTTAGTACGATAATAAAATATAGTTAGAAATTCCATAAAAAATCATGCTCACTAAACTAATTCAACCCTTTTAATTGTATGATACAGCAGTCTCACTCAGATACTATCGATTACTTACCATAAACGATATGTTGCGGAATGGTTCGTCCGGGCTCAACACTCTCTATATTCCTAGACTCCCAGGAGATCGACACGATTTATGACCTCAACCAGCATATCCATTATGTTCAGAGCTTTTTTAAACAAAAACTTAATATTAAATTATACTCACAAACGTTGGTTTGCAACTAAGCTGTATTTAAACTCTTAAAGAGTTTTGAGTTATCGTCTTATTTCACTTAAAGTAGCTGCAAAACAACCAACAAGCCAGCGCGACAAGCAATGCAAATTAAGCTCTCACTTTGAATTAGATTCCAAATGTGACGGTGTTGGTACGGCAGTGCATACATTAAAGTACTTTACCGGTGGCACGGTGGGATTACGCTGGATTTGCGTTCGTTTGTGTTTATTGAACATATTTTGTTTTTCTTTATTGCGAGCTCTCAGGCTGCTCGGATTCAATTGTACAGAATGGGATGATTTTTTTGTTCGTTGCTTTGACAGGCGCTATGTTCAAGGATGCTTGTATGTGTGAACGATTAGATACCTTTGCGAGAGACCCTTTTACTAAAGGTTGATTATAAATTGTCAACTTTCAAACTTTAAGACAGATCGTTGTCATATTCTATTTTGTGTTTATAATACTATATTATACACCAAGCATATTGATTAACATATAATTTAAAAAGTAGCACTGAAAACTTTTTACGTTACGCGTACACTACCATTCATGGCAGTTTAATTCGCAAAATACTGAAGATAATAGTTTTCGTCCCATTACCATTCAAAGCACGATCCGATGTGAAATGAAGATAATCCTTGTCTATAAAAAAATCGGATGGCGACGAGATGGGGCGGAGATGGTTTCCGACGAATGCGAAATGCAATTCTGATCGACGGTTTTATTGGTTCCGAAAGCATGCAGCTGCACGCCTGTTACTTACTCCGTGACGCAAGTGCTACATTATAGTGCGATTAACCGGACCCCCCTTGCAGCTATGATTGTGTGTTTGTGATTGTGCGTACGATGCTTTATTTGCATTTTATTCGATCATAGCTCAGCTCGGTGCTTAATAAGGATTTATTTTACGACCGCAACCCTCGCGTCAATTTGTTCTATTCGGGAACGCGTCAGCCGTTCAACGAAGAACGATGCGATTTTTCGCAGAATAATCCAATCAGTTGGTGGATGCTCAATTTAGCAGCTGAGTGTGATACCTTTTCACAGGTACGCGAGCCGGAAAGGCTCGAAAAACCCTGGCACAAAATGAATGGAGACGCATGGTAGCTATTGTTAAGAACGTGAAATGGATCGAGCTTGAATGCGGTTCTATTTATACATATTCATTCAATTCAGATTTCAGATAGAAAATAGCATCCAAAATCGTATTGTTCGTTTCTTTTCCCGGGAAGTAGATATTAAAGCGTGGGAAGTGAGTCTTACGTTAAGCATTCAGTGTTAGAAGGAAAGTAAAAGATTTTCAGAGCTTTTTTAAACAAAAACTTAATATTAAATTATACTCACAAACGTTGGTTTGCAACTAAGCTGTATTTAAACTCTTTGTCCGGGCTCAACACTCTCTATATTCCTAGACTCCCAGGAGATCGACACGATTTATGACCTCAACCAGCATATCCATTATGTCGGACATCGAAGCACCATTCGCACAACACTCGCTGCCCGATCGCACCAGGCACCGTGTTTAATGCCGTGCTTATAACGGTTTCCCCAGTCGGAGTATGCTTTCTGCCCGTGCCGGCTCGCTTCAAAGCCAGCAGAGGCACGTGAACCGACCCAGATGAAGGGAGCAAAAAAGGTACACACTCTGTGCCTACTGTGTCCGTTCGGCTCATCGAGTAATTCCCACACATCCGCGCCACGGAGCGCCTGCCTGCCTCCCCCGGGGAAGATAATCTGATGCCGGAGCGTTCGTTATGATTCCGGGGCTATCATTTATCTGTAAACAAGACACGATCTGGACGGGTGTTATGCGATGTTTTCACATCTGCCACGCGGTGGGACCGAGATTGTGGATAGCCTTTTATGTTTCGGAGAGGTCGAAGTTTGCTGGCTGGCAGCAAATACGAATTCAATTCGTTACGCCCGGCAGAGGGACCGGAATGCGGAGGGTTTAGCTTTGCAATTTACCAAAGTTGCCCGTGTCGGAGCGGTTGGTTTCAAGTTTCGCCGACAAAATCGTTTCCAATCAATTGGCACTTTATCACACAGGCGGGGGACCGATCGGATGGCGACGAGATGGGGCGGAGATGGTTTCCGACGAATGCGAAATGCAATTCTGATCGACGGTTTTATTGGTTCCGAACGCATGCAGCTGCACGCCTGTTACTTACTCCGTTACGCAAGTGCTACATTATAGTGCGATTAACCGGACCCCCCTTGCAGCTATGATTGTGTGTTTGTGATTGTGCGTACGATGCTTTATTTGCATTTTATTCGATCATAGCTCAGCTCGGTGCTTAATAAGGATTTATTTTAAGACCGCAACCCTCGCGTCGATTTGTTCTATTCGTGAACGCGTCAGCCGTTCAACGGAGAACGATGCGATTTTTCGCAGAATAATCCAATCAGTTGGTGGATGCTCAATTTAGCAGCTGAGTGTGGTACCTTTTCACAGGTACGCGAGCCGGAAAGGCTCGAAAAACCCCGGCACAAAATGAATGGAGACGCATGGTAGCTATTGTTAAGAACGTGAAATGGATCGAGCTTGAATGCGGTTCTATTTATACATATTCATTCAATTCAGATTTCAGATAGAAAATAGCATCCAAAATCGTATTGTTCGTTTCTTTTCCCGGGAAGTAGATATTAAAGCGTGGGAAGTGAGTCTTACGTTAAGCATTCAGTGTTAGAAGGAAAGTAAAAGATTTTCAGAGCTTTTTTAAACAAAAACTTAATATTAAATTATACTCACAAACGTTGGTTTGCAACTAAGCTGTATTTAAACTCTTAAAGAGTTTTGAGTTATCGTCTTATTTCACTTAAAGTAGCTGCAAAACAACCAACAAGCCAGCGCGACAAGCAATGCAAATTAAGCTCTCACTTTGAATTAGATTCCAAATGTGACGGTGTTGGTACGGCAGTGCATACATTAAAGTACTTTACCGGTGGCACGGTGGGATTACGCTGGATTTGCGTTCGTTTGTGTTTATTGAACATATTTTGTTTTTCTTTATTGCGAGCTCTCAGGCTGCTCGGATTCAATTGTACAGAATGGGATGATTTTTTTGTTCGTTGCTTTGACAGGCGCTATGTTCAAGGATGCTTGTATGTGTGAACGATTAGATACCTTTGCGAGAGACCCTTTTACTAAAGGTTGATTATAAATTGTCAACTTTCAAACTTTAAGACAGATCGTTGTCATATTCTATTTTGTGTTTATAATACTATATTATACACCAAGCATATTGATTAACATATAATTTAAAAAGTAGCACTGAAAACTTTTTACGTTACGCGTACACTACCATTCATGGCAGTTTAATTCGCAAAATACTGAAGATAATAGTTTTCGTCCCATTACCATTCAAAGCACGATCCGATGTGAAATGAAGATAATCCTTGTCTATAAAAAAAACTATGCGAAAAGACGTACACAGTATGAAAGGATAAGTGGTTTTCTTCACGTTTATTTAAATTCATATACCATAAATGCCGTATTATCCTACCGAAGAACGGTGGCAATGCCTTGGCAGGTAGGCTTCAGCCAGCACGACTTAAGCGAACGATAACGAGAATCTGATTGTTGTCGGTGCTTTGCCGGCACGCAGACAACAGAACGCGCGAGCGCAAGTCCTGGCGAAAAAATGGGCCAATTTCTGCACGCTGCCGAAAGCAAGCGAGTAAGCATGTTCGGGGCGCAGATTGTTGATGAAGAAATTTCTCGCGTAAAAAGTTTCTCAGAATTTGGGAATCTCGCTGCCGAACGATGCCACCCGGGCGTTTGTGCATGGCAAGACATTAAAATAAAGCGAAATGGTACGACGATGCCTCACGGGCTTGGGGCGGCCGTACGCAGTGCTGCGATAGTGGAATGTTTACTACGGGTAAGGTAATATGAGCACGAACCTTTCGGTGTTCGAGCCACGCAGAAGTGGGAATGAAGAAGAACCCCAAACTCTCGATCGATCGTTCGTTAGGGAATCTTGCAAGTTTGGCCCTTACAGAGGGCACCGATTCTCAAGCACTATTTGTCAGCTGTGGCGGTTTCTCGGGGAAGATTACTGGTTGGGCTGCCGGTGCCCGGAAAGTTGCAGTATCAGCAGCAGCCTAAGTAGTGTGAGTAGTTCCATCCAGCATCCTTCCTTTTCGCAGCTGCAGTTTCGCAAAGCGAATAGAATCACGTTCGCTGAGCGAGCAGGAACAGTCTCGCAATGTTATTTCCTACCGTGTAGTGGTACACTTCCACCTATCATGGCGCTTCGCATGGTGAGGGGATTAATTTTGTCTTCGTTTGCTTCACTCATCCTTAGGCCGCCGTCGGTGTGTTTCGGCAGTGGCCGTGAAAGGGTGCAAATTTAGAAGAGCACGCTCCATTTGCTCATTATGCGATGGCGTTTTACGTTTCTATTGCACTGCAGTGAGGGTGTTTGCTTCTCCATTCTGCTTCATTTCATTTCTTTTATCAAATAAACTCTTCTCGGAATACAAATTACCGGCTTTCGGCGGAATGAAGCTTCCTTGCGAGCGGAGTTATGTAATTGCAATACGGCTTACTGAAGATAATAGTTTTCGTCCCATTACCATTCAAAGCACGATCCGATGTGAAATGAAGATAATCCTTGTCTATAAAAAAAACTATGCGAAAAGACGTACACAGTATGAAAGGATAAGTGGTTTTCTTCACGTTTATTTAAATTCATATACCATAAATGCCGTATTATCCTACCGAAGAACGGTGGCAATGCCTTGGCAGGTAGGCTTCAGCCAGCACGACTTAAGGAGAAACTTATAAAATGATTGAAAATATAAATACAATGCTTTTGAACTTGTAAACGCTTTGTAAATATATTTTCGGTTGAAAAACGATGGGTAAAAACTAGATAATAAATACTGTATCAACTAAAAAAGTAAAAAAGTGTTATAATTTTCGATAACTGATGCTATAAACTTTATATTCCAAACCTTAGTAGCATATACATTGGCCTCACCAAGTTTGCCTTATACCTAGGGTTTACTAGAACCAAACTCCGGTCGCAGATGTTACAAAATTCTGTTTTCCTGAACGGAAGAGCAACCCAATACAAAAAATATTGAAAACCCAAAACCGGTGCTACCTTTTTTCCCCCCATCGGATGCTGAGATCAAAAGAGCTTCGATATGGAACGACGGGGAGAGAAACACCAGGAAGTTAATCTGAACACTAACGTGCCGGCAGGCCGATGGACATAGCGTGAAATGTTTGGGAGTGTGTTTGTGTGCGTGTGGCGGAGACGACACGGGGCTGTTTATTTAGCAAACTTCGGCGTACCTGTGCCGCTTCTCTTCCGACTGATAAAGTGACAATCTGCAGGGACTATCTGTTATTTCAGGAAATTATAATCCACCCTGCGGGGGCGACTGACTCGTTTGCGGAATTTTCGCTCGCTAAGTTCGCTTGGAAATTTTTGTGCAGGAACTCCCATGAGCAGTTTTACCACGAATAAATTATCCGCCATTTGTCAATGCACCACGAGGTGTTTATTTATTTAAAAATGGTACTGTTTATTGCAAAAAAAAGACCATCCCTACCAAGCAGCTTCCAGGAACGAACAGGTTAATCAGCAAGTGTGAGCTCCGCCACATGGCTTCAAAGCACATCAAGGAGCTCAGTTGTAATTGGAACCACAACAAACAGCACTCACCACGGGGTGGCATTAAAGGCAGAACACTCACGAGTACCCGCCGTGTCGTGCAACATAGCACAGTGTGAGTCACACTACAGAAAAAGCTCACCGACTCACCCTGTGCCGGTGGAAAAAAGCTCCACTAGCGGGTAGCTTTTCGACTGTTGCTCCTCACGTGAGCAGTTTGCCAGTAATTTTGTCGCATCAACCTCTGTTTATTTGCGTTCGGTGGCACATTAACGAGAGCAAGACAAGGTTGCTACAATGTTGCCTTCCTTCTCGAACACATACAGGCAAGGACACTCTCTTCGCATCGCACGGCAGGCTAACGAGATGTGGTGGTGTGTTTTTGTGTTTGTCTCGCTGTGCCTCACGCGTCTTCCAGAGGATTTTGGCTCCAGCAGCTCGGGAGAGATGCGTCACTTCACCGTGATTATACATCACGGTTTTCGGGTGCTTGTGCCGAATCCCTCCCGTCTTGCTGGAGCGTGTTGTAGCTAGCCCAATCCGTTCCGGTGCGCTTTCCGTGCAGCATCGCACCGTCGTCGTCGTCGTCGTCGTCGTTAAAAACGATGGGTAAAAACTAGATAATAAATACTGTATCAACTAAAAAAGTAAAAAAGTGTTATAATTTTCGATAACTGATGCTATAAACTTTATATTCCAAACCTTAGTAGCATATACATTGGCCTCACCAAGTTTGCCTTATACCTAGGGTTTACTAGAACCAAACTCCGGTCGCAGATGTTACAAAATTCTGTTTTCCTGAACGGAAGAGCAACCCAATACAAAAAATATTGAAAACCCAAAACCGGTGCTACCTTTTTTCCCCCCATCGGATGCTGAGATCAAAAGAGCTTCGATATGGAACGACGGGGAGAGAAACACCAGGAAGTTAATCTGAACACTAACGTGCCGGCAGGCCGATGGACATAGCGTGAAATGTTTGGGAGTGTGTTTGTGTGCGTGTGGCGGAGACGACACGGGGCTGTTTATTTAGCAAACTTCGGCGTACCTGTGCCGCTTCTCTTCCGACTGATAAAGTGACAATCTGCAGGGACTATCTGTTATTTCAGGAAATTATAATCCACCCTGCGGGGGCGACTGACTCGTTTGCGGAATTTTCGCTCGCTAAGTTCGCTTGGAAATTTTTGTGCAGGAACTCCCGCGGTGCTCCCGCCCACAGCCACCCAACCCTGCCGTCTCATCGCAATTCCAATATGGATAGTGACGTTCCGCCACCCTGCGCCCTGCTGTCACCGGTCGCAGCGACATCGCCGAACGCCTCAAGTTATGCAATCCGACAGCCATCATCGTCATCTGCGCCACCAGCGTCGGCAACATCCGCTCAACCTGTTGCGGTTGCGGCTCCGAGCACCGGCAGCAATCCTCCTAATGGCCCGGCCGGTCCGGGCACCCAGAGCTCACTGTCACCCCGGCGGCGCGCTCGGCTGCAGCGCTCGGAACGCCTGCAGTCGGACCACTCGTCCCAGCCGTACTCGTCCTGGGAGGCACTGATACGGGACAGCTTCGGTCAGATCGTTTGGCCCATTCGCATCACCAGCTGGGAGATGGTGCAGAGCGACCGGATCGGCACTGCGACCGGGTTTACGGCGGGCGGTCGGAACGCTTCCTACCACCACGCGCCCGATTACGTTGCAGCCAGGTAAGCTCCGGCAGCCCGGGTTGTGGTTTCGTGCAGAGCGTGTAACATAGAGCTGAAACGCAGAGAAAACAAATAAACTTCCAACCGGGGGGAAGCCAGCTGGGAAAATATAAAACGCTAGTGGGTCGAGAAAACTTGAATGGAAAATGGATGAACAAAAAAAAAAACACAACGGAAAAAGAACTCGTTTGTTTGGCGATCCTTATCCTCCTCGACGCAGAGTCGGGATTTTTCTCCAACCGGTTCGTTTGTTTCTCCGCTTTTGGGGGAAAGTTTTTTTAGGGTCGTGGGCGCGGGCTTTTGTAAACGGTGCCGGTTATCGTTTCATTTTGTGCCGCAACCGGCCCGCATCTGTGGTGCTGTTGCATAATGGAATTATGGCTCAAAACACCTGTAGCAATTAAATCTTTTCTTTCCGCTTCCTCTTGCCCCGGACAGTATTGGGCATATTTTATATTGCGTTTATCACATTTTATCGTTACGCTCCAGTGAGTCACCGCATTTTGCGATTGCTTTGGTGATGGGCTCGGGGAGAGTGGGATCGGTGCCTGCCGGTGACACGCACTACGGTGTAGGAAATCCTGTATGCAAGCGAAAACAATGCGGTATTATTCTCGTCATGCATGCCCTGCTCAAACAACGTCTTCCGCTGCACGCTTGTCGGCCTGGGTGGAGAGAGTTTCTATCCGGAAAAAAGGTTACTACGTGAACAACCGAGTGAGCGTACGTGCGCTCCGTTCTGTGCTCGTTCTGAGTTTTTTCCCTTCGTAGCAGTAGTTCTAGGAATTTTTAATCAAAGCTACCACAGCCCGGCATTAGTAGCAAGACTTATTAAAGTGCGCTCGTAGTCGTGTGCGCGGAGTGTGCGTATTTTTGTGTGGTTTGCGAAACCGACAATCACCACTGTGGGTGGAAAAAAGCTCCACTAGCGGGTAGCTTTTCGACTGTTGCTCCTCACGTGAGCAGTTTGCCAGTAATTTTGTCGCATCAACCTCTGTTTATTTGCGTTCGGTGGCACATTAACGAGAGCAAGACAAGGTTGCTACAATGTTGCCTTCCTTCTCGAACACATACAGGCAAGGACACTCTCTTCGCATCGCACGGCAGGCTAACGAGATGTGGTGGTGTGTTTTTGTGTTTGTCTCGCTGTGCCTCACGCGTCTTCCAGAGGATTTTGGCTCCAGCAGCTCGGGAGAGATGCGTCACTTCACCGTGATTATACATCACGGTTTTCGGGTGCTTGTGCCGAATCCCTCCCGTCTTGCTGGAGCGTGTTGTAGCTAGCCCAATCCGTTCCGGTGCGCTTTCCGTGCAGCATCGCACCGTCGTCGTCGTCGTCGTCGTCGTCGTAGCCTTTGTGGCAGATGTGGTTGGCATTCGCGTTCGAACGGCAAACGGTAACGGTTGTGTGTTGTGCAGCGTGTTCGGTTTCTGCTCGCAGCTCCGGAAATGTGTTTTCGATAGGGAGGGCGAGGCAAAAAGTCGTTTAGGGGCAGATGCGGTTTTTTTGTTCGTTTCGTTCTGTCAGTGAGAAATATGGTGTGCTAGTAATAAAAAAGTTCTTCTTTCACCATCACTATTATTTGCCCACAGGATAACGCACCGAGTGAAAGGTATTATATTTCATTCCGTGTTCCAATGGGCAGCTGTTGCCGTTCCGTCGCGCTTGGGTTTGGTTTTTGTTTTCCAAATTCATTTATTCCTTTTTCCGGTCCATTGGCAACATCCATTTTTTATTCTCCCGCTGCAAAAGCTCACTTTAACTTTATAAACCGCGACGGGTAAAAACAAGAAGAGAAAAAAACGCACTCCTCTTTGTGGCGGTAGCTCGCACCGTGGGTGGACTGGTTTATGGTTGTAGGATTTTATGCGATTTATGTTGTGTTTTTATGTGCAATCGTGGTTGGGTGTGCACCTTTTTCCTATCGGCGTGGTGTGTTGCTGCGGGATTCGATTAGTGGCCACCCTTTAACCTCACGCTAGCCGTGGGTGTGCACCTTTTTCCTATCGGCGTGGTGTGTTGCTGCGGGATTCGATTAGTGGCCACCCTTTAACCTCACGCTAGCCGCTTTAGCAGGTTTCGCGCACCGGAGCGTGTAAAGTGTGTTCGTCGTCATGGCAAAAGAACTCGTTTGTTTGGCGATCCTTATCCTCCTCGACGCAGAGTCGGGATTTTTCTCCAACCGGTTCGTTTGTTTCTCCGCTTTTGGGGGAAAGTTTTTTTAGGGTCGTGGGCGCGGGCTTTTGTAAACGGTGCCGGTTATCGTTTCATTTTGTGCCGCAACCGGCCCGCATCTGTGGTGCTGTTGCATAATGGAATTATGGCTCAAAACACCTGTAGCAATTAAATCTTTTCTTTCCGCTTCCTCTTGCCCCGGACAGTATTGGGCATATTTTATATTGCGTTTATCACATTTTATCGTTACGCTCCAGTGAGTCACCGCATTTTGCGATTGCTTTGGTGATGGGCTCGGGGAGAGTGGGATCGGTGCCTGCCGGTGACACGCACACCGTTGGGATCGCTTTCTCTCGGGCAACAGCGCGCCAACGGCAGTAAGTAATGGTTCTAACGACTTTCACTTAACAAGTCAATTCCCGTGAACAAAAGACGATGCTAATGGGGACGAAATCTTTAAAATGTTTATCATTTTTCATTACGCGGTCCGAACCATGCCAGCGAGGGAGCTTCGTGGTCATTCGGTTACGTAACGGAAAGCGCTCCAAACAACAGCCAACAGCAGTCCCGTATCCACTGTCAAAAACACCGATTGGCAACGGAACCATTACCAATAGACCAAACACGATATTGATTGCATGGTGCTCATTTTACGAAAGACTTTAAAGATTGTCCTCGGCGCTGAAAATATGGACAAAGTTTTGCTTCTGTAAAAGGAAAAAAACATAGCAAATGAAAACGCGCTCAATTATAACTTTGGCACTTGTATTAGGCACTTGGAATGCTGAAGTTCGATGCTCGGTTCGGGCATTTCGACTTCCCTCCGCTGGATTGGCCTGACGTGTTAGGTCTCGGTAAACATTCCAGCAGCCTCCGGGCAGTTGCTTTTATTGTGCAAATGAATTGGTGGCAAAGCAGAGGCTATTCAACCGAGTCGTTTTCCTCGCAGTGATGCAAAGATGCGTGTGTGTGTGTTTGTTTTTTCCTTTCCCATTTTCTGTCACAGTAAATGTCATACTCGAGCCATGTTTGCTAAAGAGTTAGGGAGGGCTCTTACGTTGAAACAACACTCATGCGTTGTCTTCATGCGCACATGTGTATGTATGCATGGGGAAAGCCAAAAAGAAACATTGAACCGACGGTTCGGCATAGCTGAAGCGCCACAAAGAAGCCAACAGGCAACAAATGCAATAAACAACCGGTCGGTACGTACGAATGGTTCGAGAATTTTTGGCATACTTTCCGTTCCTTCCCCGGGCGCTGTGTTTTTGCAGTGCGTGTATGTGCTTTTCACGTGGAATCAGGTATCCCGAGGCAACTACCTCGGCTGGATGCTTCACGTGAATACGCAAGGATGGATCGCTTAGTGAAACGTAACATTATGAAACATATTATCGAGGGTAGAACTATGGTCGCTGGTTGATGCGGGTTTCGGATAGTTGAAATGTTTTTCCTTCTCGGAATACTCGCGGTGAGGATTTGACATGAATGCAATAAATGCTAAGACTTACGACTATCCTTCAAACTTTCGATACAATAATCGAATCAGGATTATCACGGGTGCTTAGCGCTTAATGCTTTCGAAGCAATAATGAGAAGGAAATCTTTATCAACGCTTATTTGAACTTTCTTCCCAGAAATTTGTTAATCTATTTACCTGGAAGTAAACCAATCTTGATTCACTATAATAGCGCAAGATTTGATGTGGGTTTGATTTGAGATGTGTTGTAGATAGCATATTTGAATGATATCTGATATGAAACTTTGTAACCTTCCTGGAAAAGACATGAGATTTCGAAAAGGATAACATGGTAGAAAGAAAATTCATTGACAGTCTTTCAGTTGGAGTTTAGTTCTGTTTTATTCAGTAGAGTTGAAACGAACATTTTTGCTATCTTAGTCATGCCTATCATTTTTCGCTATTATCAACGAAAGGTGTTTTGCTGAAATGCTGAAACGAATTACCTCAATCGTAGGTGTTGAAACGTTTGTTAACCTCTCAAACGCTACCACCATATACCATCGCTACAGTAATGTTCATTTCGAGGTACATGTCTTCTGGAAAGTCAGCCAATCTCTACGCTGGAAATACAAATTGTATCGATTTGCTTCGATGAACCGTATTCATGCCCGACGCTCTGCTTCCACCATTATGGTCAATATTTTCTCACGAGGTTCTACTAACGAGGCACCATTCCGTGGCTTGATGTTGTTTATCACTGGCTTGGAAATGTGGTCCGATCGTAGATAAAAAGGCAACGATCGGTAAGGCTTCGCTTTAAGGGAACCTTAATTGGAACACGGATGACCAGGCGTCTCCATGGTGAGTCGGAACACGTGTCCCACCAGGCGTCTCCATGATGGCAAACTCAAAGGAATGTCTTTTATCGCTGCACGTGAACGCATTGACCTTACTTGGCTAGATTGTTTTAGAGATTATTTTACATACTTGCTCGACTTGATTTTATTGTGTCTAAAGAGAAAGGGACCAACACTTTCGAGCCAGAATGAAGGTAACGACGCTTTATCGTACCGATTTTCAGCGCAATCATAGGCTCGCATGCTTGCTAATCAATTTTCCATTTTATACCCGCTCTGTTTGAAAGTACAGAACGGAACAGCCCTTGTATTTTATTCCAATAGCACTGTGCATTAACTGGCCAAGATATAATCATCCACAATAAAGCAATCTTGTAACAATGAGTGTAATGTATCAATACACGACAAAGATTTGTTATCGGCAGTCGTGTCATGCAGTGAAAACAACTGTTTGCACCCCAACTGTTCGCTTCCCTCCTCTCACTCAATTCATATCGAGGGAAACTAAAAGCTCTTGAAACACATCCAGTCCATGGTCCTATGATGGCTTTCCTTGATAAAAAAACTTTCTTTCTCTCACTTTGAGGGAGTTTGGGTTGCTTTTTTGTCTGACCTGATTCCTTCGTCATTGTTCCTGGTGCCGAGTGAGTGCGAAATGACATGGGTTACCATCGCTTTGTGTCAGTAAAGATAATAATCAGTGCTCTTTTCGTAGCTCTCAGCGGTATGGACAGAAAGGAACAAAATGTCACGTCAATAGGCAAATCATTATAAGGACGGACAAGAAAACAAACAACAAAGAAGCGATTGATTTGACCAGATATGCTGCAAAGTTGACCATACGGTGTCAACATTGCCGTCGTTCTGTTAAAAATAATAACAAGAATTACATCCGGATATGCGCAAAAGTGTCTCTAATTTCCCATCGACTAACCGCATTCCTTCATACCCGGGCGAGCGGGTCCACATCACGCCATATATCACCGTAGCACTGTAAACAACGGTCTTTCCGCTCATCCTTTTTTCCACCACCGAAATAAAGGGAGCAACCGTTTTGGATATTTTTAGCATGCCAAACGCTGCATGGCGAACCGGGAAAAACCCCGGCTCGATTGATTGCCATCAATCGTGGAAAATGGGCTCGTGGAGGCTGGCATGACGAAATACCTTTGGGAGCAGAAAGCCTTCAGGGGTAATTGATTCGATTTGTTCTGGGACGTGTTTTCGGTACTCCTGCGAGCCGGTGCGCCAGGATGCTGGATGAGATGCAAACAATCAGCTGACCACGAGTGTCGGCAAACAGGCGAATGATTATTAAATTGGGTGGCCGTGTATTGCGGCGAGGCTTTGTGATGATTTGTTTAGATAGGTTTAGAAGGGTTAGTGGAAGGAGATACTATGATTCGATTTGTGGGAAATTTGTACATGTTGTAAAATAATTCGAATGTTTTTTTTTCTTTTCAGGTAAGATGGACGACAATAACTATTACTCGACAACATATGCAAGTAATTTATGAATATTTAATTAATATAAAATATATTTTACTCATTCATTTTTATATATGATGATATTCCTAAATGATATGATGAAAATAACATTTCTGCCACTCGACTTGTCAAAACAAGATCCCTGTGGCAATAAAACTTCATAGAATCAAAGTAGATTAAAAGTACTTTGAATTTTATCAAAATAGTATTTATCTTTCTAAATGAATCAATTCATACTAAATTCATACATCTCATACAGATACTACCAGCAAATATAGACGGTGTCTGATGAAATTAACTCATGAAATAAACGTTCACACTCGATAATCCACTTACCGGCATCTGAAAGCTTCGTCAATACCAGTTCGTTAGCGCCATCGCAATGCGGGAATATTTAGGTTCTTGTGAGTAATGCTTAAACCGAAGCTCCTGACACAGATATTTATATCACGCAATGCTAGCAGGGAACAAATATCGACGAAAGCTGTGCCTTAATGCTCAATGCTGTGCGTTTCATTTCATTCTCGTTGAAACTGACGAAGAAATCATTCATTTCGTCGTGAATACCCGAAGAAAATCCGTTCCCAGAGTGATCTATTCATCCCGAAATTGTGTTGGAAGGCACTGCGGAAATCGTTGCCAATCGAAAACAATCCCCCCACTCTGACACTGGCTTTAAAAGCTTCGCTCACGTTTCAGACGAGCGCGTCAACCGTTCTTCCTAGATCAAAATGCAACCGTAGCTGTTCGGCGCTCCCCGGAGACTTCCCGCAACGTGCGCAGGGAATCGCCAATAAGGTCCGAGTGAGCAGCTTTTCGTAAATTGGTTGTGAAAACGGCTAAATTAGATTTCCTGTCATTCCTGTAAAACGGGATGTCCCGGAAAGTGGTGGCACCTCCTCGCAACCGAACCGGTGGCTGTTTGTTCTATTGATGCGCACGTATGCCGGAGTTCGGAGTTTGGCCCCGGCACACATCGGTATTGTCTGGAGATTTGTTAGAAGCCAGTCGTTAAAGCCGAGATCCCCACTGTTTTGAGGCACTAATGGAAAATACCTTCGGCGGTTGGTTGGGGTTTGATTTATGTTGCCCCGACCCCGCGTCGTAGGAAGCGAAGCGGTAGCACAGCAGCTACCGACGGAGGACGAAACGTGACAGAGAATCAACACGGTGACGAATCCGGTTGGAAGTGGCCGAGTGCGATAAAAGTGAAGAGAAACAATTAAAGTAAACTAGCGAAGCGGCACGGCACGGCTGTCTCGGTTGGGGCCTCGCTCAAAACTCGGGCTTAGTGTAGCACACCTTTGACGAGGGTGAAACCACCGGTAGACCGATCGAACTTTTGCTTTCGTGCTGTGGCGGCAAAGAGGTTAAGCTCGGAAGGATTCGCGCAAGGGCTGTAAGAAGGAGCTTACGAAGGTGGCAACCGTGAACGAAGCGACAGAAGCGACAACAGCCATCACTCGGCGAATGTCTTTCCGACGCCTTCAGGAGAGAATGGAAAGATTCCAGAATCGTGGAGGACGTACAGTGTGCTGAGCAGGAGCATGTACAGTGTTTAAAATAAATATTTCATTAGACAGTTCGAGTTTTAGAATATCACACATCATATTTTACCTACCTTATCTTTTACCTTCTCCTTTACCCAGTTCAAATGGTGTGTGTTTTGTTTGTTTTTTTTTTATTATTTTTTATATTTATTTGTTGTTTTTATAAGAGTTTAAATAGAGTAATAGAGAGTTTAAATAGAATTGCAATATTTTCCCTTTTGATCATAATTGGGTAAAATTTCTGGATTATTGTACTAAAATTAAAAGACATTAAGCGATAAAATAAATTGTTTATAAGTTTCGTACACACTCTAGTTGAACGAACTGTATTATTTCAACACTGGCGACTGCTTCATGTGCCGGAAGTAACCGTGCGCTCAACGATTCCAATTTCTTTCACGAGAAACCCTCCCGGTCACCTCCCTCTGTGGGGGGAGGTTTTATTTGATCGTACCAGCAACGGGTAAACGTCTGCTCATATCCATCAGTTGTGACGGCGTATGTGTCACATATCAACAAGTATCACCAGCTCCCTTGAAGTTCGCTGAACTTTATTCCCGGTACGAATTGATACTCCTTCACGCACCGGATCGGCAGAAGCAAGAGAGGCACGCGCAAAGGCACGTATCAGTGTAATAGGCATGCCTGTCTCGCCCATGCCATCCGTTGCGATCGTTCGGCTAAAAGCGAAACTTTCTGGTTCAACTTTTGCGTGCGGCCTTTGTGTCACAACCGAAACTTTGGGTACGACGCGTCCGCACGTCCGCCTTGCTTCGAACGTACGCCGCTGCGATACAGGGTCTGCTCCACAGTTCCACAAATCGGAACCGCTCCTGTCCAGTGCGCCGAAGGGGCCGCCGAAAACACCGTCTAAAGTAATTAAGATAATTTCTCTCGATTTGTGCCGAATGCGCAAAGGCGAAGGTGAGATGAAAGTGATTAGCAAAGTGGTTCTCGAGCAGATTGTTAACTTTTTGATTTGCATGATTTATAAACGATAGCAGCTCCGGCAGGTCGTCCGTTCGTTCGGCACGCTCGAGTGGGCTCGTGGCTGAACAGCTGTCTGCGCGCTGCGTTTGACCGGGTGAGTTGCGTCTGGCAGGTTGGTATGAATGTTTGATAAGTAATTATCACAACTGAGCAATCATTTAGATTGGAGTCGAGTGTAAATAAATTGTTCTACGAAGCAGAGAAAAAACTGGAAACTTTTTGGAACTTTTATTCATTTATTTTCCGTGAGTGGCCACTAAAACATCGACGGAAAGGAGTTTCCATTGTCAGCGTCGCCTGATGGATCGGTGACGTTCCCGGCTCCAGAGCGAGAAGACCGGCTGTCAATCATCGTTAGAGAATCGCTCGGGAATGGGTTCGAGCTCAATGTCTAGCCATGGTTCGGTGGCAATAGAATCCATCCCTATTCCCGGATCACCTTCCTGGGGGTAATGGTGCACGGCTTATAAGCCGCCGCCGCCGCCGGGTCATGCCAGAATGCTGGCAGCGAGCCAGCAACCGTCAGCCAGCCGAAATGCAGATTACACTTAATGGACAGCGCAACATGGCCGCGGCGGCCACCCGATTGAAACGCGCTCCAACGCAGAGACACACGTCAGTGTTCGTTTTGACGATGACAACGGCCATGCCATCGGTGTCGATGTCGCCGGTACCGGCCCGTGCTCCCGAGCTACCATAATCCCGAGCGCTCTGTCGATGGAAGCTCTTGCTGCTGTTGTTGTTTTCGCTACGGCTTAAAACCCTTCCGCAGCCCACCGCGATGCTCCCGAGAAGCGTGCAAGATGTTGGTAAAGCCGGAGGCAAAAATAAAAATAAGCAAACGAGCGCACTCTCCGGTCGACCTGTGGCGCGACCGGCGGCATAATAATAAAGGTTCGCGCAGCTTCGTCTATATGGTAGTGGTGCGATAAAAATATGCTTTCGAATAGCCGCCACGGTCGGTGGCGGGTGCTTGCTGCCGTGCCGTCTGCCAGCGTTGGTGACAGCTGAGCGGATGGGCAAAAAGGGATCGGGCGCGACGAACGCGCGACTTGCGGTTGTGGGTGGGTGTGAAATCCGCGGTGAAAAATGGGCTACGCGAGATGAGGCGATCCGGAATGGAAACGTAAGACACGGCAACCTTCGCATGAGGGTGAGAAGCATGTGGAAAAACAACAACATGCACCGTAATGAACCGATTTAGGTGGAGCGAGAGTTTACCGTCCAAAAGTTTTAAGAAAATCAGGATAAATAATTTGTTTTTATATGATTGTGTATTACAATAAAATTTCCAAAAATAAACATATTGCTTACTGAAAATATTATTATGAAAATTAAATTGTATATAACAAATTGCAGACTATATTATAGAAGTAACGAAGTATTCTGGATGTTATTCTGTTATTTTATTACTGTCTACTATATATTCATCACACCTTCAAAGTTTTTCCAATGTTATTTGCATAACAAACTTGTCCAGATTGTAAAAAATATACAAAAGTTTTAGTTTCAAGAATGAAATATGGAACAAACATTCCATTTAGCAAAACTTTATTCATCTGAGGCTATTTATCATGCTTAGTGTAGCACACCTTTGACGAGGGTGAAACCACCGGTAGACCGATCGAACTTTTGCTTTCGTCCTGTGGCGGCAAAGAGGTTAAGCTCGGAAGGATTCGCGCAAGGGCTGTAAGAAGGAGCTTACGAAGGTGGCAACCGTGAACGAAGCGACAGAAGCGACAACAGCCATCACTCGGCGAATGTCTTTCCGACGCCTTCAGGAGAGAATGGAAAGATTCCAGAATCGTGGAGGACGTACAGTGTGCTGAGCAGGAGCATGTACAGTGTTTAAAATAAATATTTCATTAGACAGTTCGAGTTTTAGAATATCACACATCATATTTTACCTACCTTATCTTTTACCTTCTCCTTTACCCAGTTCAAATGGTGTGTGTTTTGTTTGTTTTTTTATTATTTTTTATTTTTATTTGTTGTTTTTATAAGAGTTTAAATAGAGTAATAGAGAGTTTAAATAGAATTGCAATATTTTCCCTTTTGATCATAATTGGGTAAAATTTCTGGATTATTGTACTAAAATTAAAAGACATTAAGCGATAAAATAAATTGTTTATATGTTTCGTACACACTCTAGTTGAACGAACTGTATTATTTCAACACTGGCGACTGCTTCATGTGCCGGAAGTAACCGTGCGCTCAACGATTCCAATTTCTTTCACGAGAAACCCTCCCGGTCGCCTCCCACTGTTGGGGGGAGGTTTTATTTGATCGTACCAGCAACGGGTAAACGTCTGCTCATATCCATCAGTTGTGACGGCGTATGTGTCACATATCAACAAGTATCACCAGCTCCCTTGAAGTTCGCTGAACTTTATTCCCGGTACGAATTGATACTCCTTCACGCACCGGATCGGCAGAAGCAAGAGAGGCACGCGCAAAGGCACGTATCAGTGTAATAGGCATGCCTGTCTCGCCCATGCCATCCGTTGCGATCGTTCGGCTAAAAGCGAAACTTTCTGGTTCAACTTTTGCGTGCGGCCTTTGTGTCACAACCGAAACTTTGGGTACGACGCGTCCGCACGTCCGCCTTGCTTCGAACGTACGCCGCTGCGATACAGGGTCTGCTCCACAGTTCCACCAATCGGAACCGCTCCTGTCCAGTGCGCCGAAGGGGCCGCCGAAAACACCGTCTAAAGTAATTAAGATAATTTCTCTCGATTTGTGCCGAATGCGCGAAGGCGAAGGTGAGATGAAAGTGATTAGCAAAGTGGTTCTCGAGCAGATTGTTAACTTTTTGATTTGCATGATTTATAAACGATAGCAGCTCCGGCAGGTCGTCCGTTCGTTCGGCACGCTCGAGTGGGCTCGTGGCTGAACAGCTGTCTGCGCGCTGCGTTTGACCGGGTGAAAGGCGAAGGTGAGATGAAAGTGATTAGCAAAGTGGTTCTCGAGCAGATTGTTAACTTTTTGATTTGCATGATTTATAAACGATAGCAGCTCCGGCAGGTCGTCCGTTCGTTCGGCACGCTCGAGTGGGCTCGTGGCTGAACAGCTGTCTGCGCGCTGCGTTTGACCGGGTGAGTTGCGTCTGGCAGGTTGGTATGAATGTTTGATAAGTAATTATCACAACTGAGCAATCATTTAGATTGGAGTCGAGTGTAAATAAATTGTTCTACGAAGCAGAGAAAAAACTGGAAACTTTTTGGAACTTTTATTCATTTATTTTCCGTGAGTGGCCACTAAAACATCGACGGAAAGGAGTTTCCATTGTCAGCGTCGCCTGATGGATCGGTGACGTTCCCGGCTCCAGAGCGAGAAGACCGGCTGTCAATCATCGTTAGAGAATCGCTCGGGAATGGGTTCGAGCTCAATGTCTAGCCATGGTTCGGTGGCAATAGAATCCATCCCTATTCCCGGATCACCTTCCTGGGGGTAATGGTGCACGGCTTATAAGCCGCCGCCGCCGCCGGGTCATGCCAGAATGCTGGCAGCGAGCCAGCAACCGTCAGCCAGCCGAAATGCAGATTACACTTAATGGACAGCGCAACATGGCCGCGGCGGCCACCCGATTGAAACGCGCTCCAACGCAGAGACACACGTCAGTGTTCGTTTTGACGATGACAACGGCCATGCCATCGGTGTCGATGTCGCCGGTACCGGCCCGTGCTCCCGTGCTACCATAATCCCGAGCGCGCTGTCGATGGAAGCTCTTGCTGCTGTTGTTGTTTTCGCTACGGCTTAAAACCCTTCCGCAGCCCACCGCGATGCTCCCGAGAAGCGTGCAAGATGTTGGTAAAGCCGGAGGCAAAAATAAAAATAAGCAAACGAGCGCACTCTCCGGTCGACCTGTGGCGCGACCGGCGGCATAATAATAAAGGCTCGCGCAGCTTCGTCTATATGGTAGTGGTGCGATAAAAATATGCTTTCGAATTGCCGCCACGGTCGGTGGCGGGTGCTTGCTGCCGTGCCGTCTGCCAGCGTTGGTGACAGCTGAGCGGATGGGCAAAAAGGGATCGGGCGCGACGAACGCGCGACTTGCGGTTGTGGGTGGGTGTGAAATCCGCGGTGAAAAATGGGCTACGCGAGATGAGGCGATCCGGAATGGAAACGTAAGACACGGCAACCTTCGCATGAGGGTGAGAAGCATGTGGAAAAACAACAACATGCACCGTAATGAACCGATTTAGGTGGAGCGAGAGTTTACCGTCCAAAAGTTTTAAGAAAATCAGGATAAATAATTTGTTTTTATATGATTGTGTATTACAATAAAATTTCCAAAAATAAACATATTGCTTACTGAAAATATTATTATGAAAATTAAATTGTATATAATAAATTGCAGACTATATGTAGAAGTAACGGAGTATTCTGGATGTTATTCTGTTATTTTATTACTGTCTACTATATATTCATCACACCTTCAAAGTTTTTCTATTGTTATTTGCATAACAAACTTGTCCACATTATGAAAAATATAAAAAAGTTTCAGTTTCAAGAATGAAATATGGAACAAACATTCCATTTAGCAAAACTTTATTCATCTGAGGCTATTTATCATAAACAAATTCAGGGCAGAAGTTGGACAAACAAACGAAAATGCATCCTCCACCTCCGTAAGTCAAAGCGTAACCCCAAGTTGACATCGCATTGCTTATAATTGATTCCATAATGTACGCCCTCCTACACACCCGGCCCGGCCAGCCAGCGGGCTTGAGTGAATGTTATGTGCGTTATCTCGCTACGGCAGACGCAAGCAAACTTTCGAGGGGAGTTTTTTTTTTTGTTGTGTTCTCCCAATGTCGCGCACTCTCATCAAAAGTGGGATAGTTTTCCCCCTCGGTCGCACCCACCGCAAGGATCAGCAGGTAAATCCTGTCCAAAGAAAATGAGCTCAATTACCGGAAGCTAAACAAACCATCGCCGTGGCCATTGTTTGCTCGGATCGGATGCGAGAATGCAGAATGGGACGCCGCTGGCCCCACCATCCGCTTACTTCGATCGTAAAGTGTCTCGTTAGTGTGCGCCGCCGCTCCAGCGTGCGGCCCAAATCACGGCTCGATTCACCCACAAACGGAAGCGGCAGGACGAAGGAAACGAGAAACAAATAAAACAGGATAAACACACACCCCCCCACATGCACACACACACACACATAGCGACGGAGTAGAACACACAAAAAAGACACCGTGCGCTCAACGATTCCAATTTCTTTCACGAGAAACCCTCCCGGTCGCCTCCCACTGTTGGGGGGAGGTTTTATTTGATCGTACCAGCAACGGGTAAACGTCTGCTCATATCCATCAGTTGTGACGGCGTATGTGTCACATATCAACAAGTATCACCAGCTCCCTTGAAGTTCGCTGAACTTTATTCCCGGTACGAATTGATACTCCTTCACGCACCGGATCGGCAGAAGCAAGAGAGGCACGCGCAAAGGCACGTATCAGTGTAATAGGCATGCCTGTCTCGCCCATGCCATCCGTTGCGATCGTTCGGCTAAAAGCGAAACTTTCTGGTTCAACTTTTGCGTGCGGCCTTTGTGTCACAACCGAAACTTTGGGTACGACGCGTCCGCACGTCCGCCTTGCTTCGAACGTACGCCGCTGCGATACAGGGTCTGCTCCACAGTTCCACAAATCGGAACCGCTCCTGTCCAGTGCGCCGAAGGGGCCGCCGAAAACACCGTCTAAAGTAATTAAGATAATTTCTCTCGATTTGTGCCGAATGCGCAAAGGCGAAGGTGAGATGAAAGTGATTAGCAAAGTGGTTCTCGAGCAGATTGTTAACTTTTTGATTTGCATGATTTATAAACGATAGCAGCTCCGGCAGGTCGTCCGTTCGTTCGGCACGCTCGAGTGGGCTCGTGGCTGAACAGCTGTCTGCGCGCTGCGTTTGACCGGGTGAGTTGCGTCTGGCAGGTTGGTATGAATGTTTGATAAGTAATTATCACAACTGAGCAATCATTTAGATTGGAGTCGAGTGTAAATAAATTGTTCTACGAAGCAGAGAAAAAACTGGAAACTTTTTGGAACTTTTATTCATTTATTTTCCGTGAGTGGCCACTAAAACATCGACGGAAAGGAGTTTCCATTGTCAGCGTCGCCTGATGGATCGGTGACGTTCCCGGCTCCAGAGCGAGAAGACCGGCTGTCAATCATCGTTAGAGAATCGCTCGGGAATGGGTTCGAGCTCAATGTCTAGCCATGGTTCGGTGGCAATAGAATCCATCCCTATTCCCGGATCACCTTCCTGGGGGTAATGGTGCACGGCTTATAAGCCGCCGCCGCCGCCGGGTCATGCCAGAATGCTGGCAGCGAGCCAGCAACCGTCAGCCAGCCGAAATGCAGATTACACTTAATGGACAGCGCAACATGGCCGCGGCGGCCACCCGATTGAAACGCGCTCCAACGCAGAGACACACGTCAGTGTTCGTTTTGACGATGACAACGGCCATGCCATCGGTGTCGATGTCGCCGGTACCGGCCCGTGCTCCCGTGCTACCATAATCCCGAGCGCGCTGTCGATGGAAGCTCTTGCTGCTGTTGTTGTTTTCGCTACGGCTTAAAACCCTTCCGCAGCCCACCGCGATGCTCCCGAGAAGCGTGCAAGATGTTGGTAAAGCCGGAGGCAAAAATAAAAATAAGCAAACGAGCGCACTCTCCGGTCGACCTGTGGCGCGACCGGCGGCATAATAATAAAGGCTCGCGCAGCTTCGTCTATATGGTAGTGGTGCGATAAAAATATGCTTTCGAATTGCCGCCACGGTCGGTGGCGGGTGCTTGCTGCCGTGCCGTCTGCCAGCGTTGGTGACAGCTGAGCGGATGGGCAAAAAGGGATCGGGCGCGACGAACGCGCGACTTGCGGTTGTGGGTGGGTGTGAAATCCGCGGTGAAAAATGGGCTACGCGAGATGAGGCGAGCCGGAATGGAAACGTAAGACACGGCAACCTTCGCATGAGGGTGAGAAGCATGTGGAAAAACAACAACATGCACCGTAATGAACCGATTTAGGTGGAGCGAGAGTTTACCGTCCAAAAGTTTTAAGAAAATCAGGATAAATAATTTGTTTTTATATGATTGTGTATTACAATAAAATTTCCAAAAATAAACATATTGCTTACTGAAAATATTATTATGAAAATTAAATTGTATATAATAAATTGCAGACTATATGTAGAAGTAACGGAGTATTCTGGATGTTATTCTGTTATTTTATTACTGTCTACTATATATTCATCACACCTTCAAAGTTTTTCTATTGTTATTTGCATAACAAACTTGTCCACATTATGAAAAATATAAAAAAGTTTCAGTTTCAAGAATGAAATATGGAACAAACATTCCATTTAGCAAAACTTTATTCATCTGAGGCTATTTATCATAAACAAATTCAGGGCAGAAGTTGGACAAACAAACGAAAATGCATCCTCCACCTCCGTAAGTCAAAGCGTAACCCCAAGTTGACATCGCATTGCTTATAATTGATTCCATAATGTACGCCCTCCTACACACCCGGCCCGGCCAGCCAGCGGGCTTGAGTGAATGTTATGTGCGTTATCTCGCTACGGCAGACGCAAGCAAACTTTCGAGGGGAGTTTTTTTTTTTGTTGTGTTCTCCCAATGTCGCGCACTCTCATCAAAAGTGGGATAGTTTTCCCCCTCGGTCGCACCCACCGCAAGGATCAGCAGGTAAATCCTGTCCAAAGAAAATGAGCTCAATTACCGGAAGCTAAACAAACCATCGCCGTGGCCATTGTTTGCTCGGATCGGATGCGAGAATGCAGAATGGGACGCCGCTGGCCCCACCATCCGCTTACTTCGATCGTAAAGTGTCTCGTTAGTGTGCGCCGCCGCTCCAGCGTGCGGCCCAAATCACGGCTCGATTCACCCACAAACGGAAGCGGCAGGACGAAGGAAACGAGAAACAAATAAAACAGGATAAACACACACCCCCCCACATGCACACACACACACACATAGCGACGGAGTAGAACACACAAAAAAGACACAGCGGCAACAGGCAAGAAATGCTCATTCCGATGGATTCACTCACACTCATACACTCTGAGAGTGCGGGTGTGTGTGAGAGAGAGACAGAGAGATAGATAGAGAAAGAGAGGCCGCAAGGACACATTGTCGCCATCCGGGCAAGGATAATATGAGCTGGCGGGATTTGTATCCTTTTGCTCTTCCCACCCCCCTCCCCCCCACCCTTCCTCCTGTTTTTTTTCGGGTCCATGATCGTGCCCTCGCAGCCTCAGTGCGTTGTGGTGCGCCAGTGTGAGTGAAAACAGGTTGGAAGCAACAGGAAGCGACCGAAAAAGGAACCTTCACCCCTACCTCGCGTCCAGCCGCACACCGGGTGGAGGTGGGTGGCAAATAGATCAACCTGAGCGCTGGTCGTGGTCGCGGCCGTGGTCAAAGACAACTGCTCCCGGTGTGTGTCATCGCCCGTCGTGTGTCAGTCGGTTGCAGTCGATGCTGCTGGCCGGATCGTGGCCGGAGTTCTTTTTCTCGCGCGGCGCTGTTTAGCGAACGGATTGGCTCCACGGTTGGGCGCGTTCGTTATCCTCGTTCGAGTTGTGCGATGAGGCTGTTGCTTTGTGATGGTGGATAGTGGTGTCGCTGTCGTTGTGTGCGATTCGCAGAGCCGGAATTCGCAGCATTCAGCAAAACAACTCGCTGCGGCAGTGAAATGTGCACTCGCGAGTGCGAATGGATTGCTCGGGCATAAATTTGAAACTGTGATTCGTGAACCGTTTTGAGGCCGAGTTAGTTATGAAACGTACCACGCGGAGCGAATCGGAAAACAGTGAATGACGCCGGTTTATGGTGCTTTTAGCTCGTTAGAATCTTCCTAGTTGGCTTCCTTCTCTTGTGACAATTACAGTAGAAGAAGTGTTAGATTAGGGTGCTTTATAACTATAGTAATCTGATACTAAGTGTTTTAGTAAAGATAATTAGTAGTTCTCAGCGCGAATAGCTCTCAATCTGTTCTCGATAATATTTTGAAGAAACCGGTTACATTGCCATACACTTTTTAACATTCTTCAAACAAAACACATAAGAAATGTTCATGTAGGTTACATAACTTCCTATCAGTTACTAAAAATTGAAGATCAAAGTATTCAGCCACAGCGCCAAGCGTGACGAAACAGAGAAGAAACACCGATAAAAACCTGATAAATCTTACAAATTTTCCAAATAAACTACCCCAATTATGGATACATTCCAACGGGAAGCGATTTCGCAATCGTATTTGCATACATAGCCAAGCCAAGTCGCTAAATTGGTTCATTCAATTTATGGGTTTAGCATCGATTTTACCTCGCCGCACCGATCCGAACCGGAACCTCCAGAAGATGGGTCCGTTCGGTATCGGGTTTGCTCTGTGAATGGCAGTTCCCGGAAGAGATTTACTCCACGATCCAGGAGGAAATGAAAAAAGCGCAAAACCAGACGAACGAGCAGAACGAGCTAGTTTTCCGCTTCACCTGTTCCGCACCTGCACGCCACACGGTTCATTAAAGTTCACGGAAAACCCATCAAGATGCTATTTGCACACACACTCGTGCACAGTGCGCTTCCCTCAACCGCTGGTCGAACACCGCGCCGCACCATTGCCCCGAGGTTTCTCTGTCGCGTAGATGCATGGTGGACCATGCGAGTCAGCAATTAATGGACGTTTGTTGTTGCCGAAGAACAAAAGGGCGCAAACGTGTTCCGCTTTAGCGGGATTAGCATTTTTCCGAGTGAAAACCCCCGAGCGAATCGGGAACCACTTTGGCCACTTTGTATCCTTTCGGCTTCCGTGCTGCACCGTTGCTGCACGTCCGTACTTGAGGTCTTCAAAAATCGATCCCATTCCGGGAAAGTCACCCGCAGGGGGTGGGAGTATGGGGGTGGGACGGGAAAAGCTACTCGCTGTTGTGATAGCACGGCATGATTATGCCGTTTTATAGCGCGCTCACTTGACGCGGAGAAACCAATAAATCTTAAGCCGCCCGAGCTGCCTGGCGGGAGCTTCATAATAAAAAGTCTCATCGCGTAAGATGTGCCGCCGCTTTGTTCCATCCATCTCGCCCGCACGCGTTCGCTCACACTCTACTGAACAATGGGGCGCTGCTAGAGCGGAATCGATAGTCCTTGCCTTGCCGGTGTCACATAAAACCGAGCGCCAATAAACGAGTTAACAATGAGCGGTGATCGATCGGGCGCTCCTGTGCACGAGACGCAAGTTTTAGTGGAAAGTGTGTCCACCGCACCACCATCGTCCATAAAAAGCGGGATGAAGGTGTAATGAAAATCTTAATCGAACGTGAATGTGGTGATGTGCACATCGGTGGCGGTAACTCAAAAAAAAAAGGAGCAGACTCATCACGCCATCATCAACTCCGGGAACGGAAGAAAGACAAAAGCCCGATTGTATCGTGAAGTGGCTGATGGATCGACAAAGTTGTTCATTATCTG
>KZ071795.1:15581-53852 GCA_002091845.1 Anopheles cracens | reverse complement strand
GGATTATTTACGGCCCAGTGCTCTGTGGCTGAATATTGCCGCTTCCGTGAAGGATAGTGGCTCAGTGCAGTGAAGCTCAGCGGCATCGCTCCGGAAGCTGAGCCGCGTTTGGGAAGAAATCGAATAATAATAATTATGGGTTTAGCATCGATTTTACCTCCCCGCGATGATCCACTAAAACATCGACGGAAAGGAGTTTCCATTGTCAGCGTCGCCTGATGGATCGGTGACGTTCCCGGCTCCAGAGCGAGAAGACCGGCTGTCAATCATCGTTAGAGAATCGCTCGGGAATGGGTTCGAGCTCAATGTCTAGCCATGGTTCGGTGGCAATAGAATCCATCCCTATTCCCGGATCACCTTCCTGGGGGTAATGGTGCACGGCTTATAAGCCGCCGCCGCCGCCGGGTCATGCCAGAATGCTGGCAGCGAGCCAGCAACCGTCAGCCAGCCGAAATGCAGATTACACTTAATGGACAGCGCAACATGGCCGCGGCGGCCACCCGATTGAAACGCGCTCCAACGCAGAGACACACGTCAGTGTTCGTTTTGACGATGACAACGGCCATGCCATCGGTGTCGATGTCGCCGGTACCGGCCCGTGCTCCCGTGCTACCATAATCCCGAGCGCGCTGTCGATGGAAGCTCTTGCTGCTGTTGTTGTTTTCGCTACGGCTTAAAACCCTTCCGCAGCCCACCGCGATGCTCCCGAGAAGCGTGCAAGATGTTGGTAAAGCCGGAGGCAAAAATAAAAATAAGCAAACGAGCGCACTCTCCGGTCGACCTGTGGCGCGACCGGCGGCATAATAATAAAGGTTCGCGCAGCTTCGTCTATATGGTAGTGGTGCGATAAAAATATGCTTTCGAATAGCCGCCACGGTCGGTGGCGGGTGCTTGCTGCCGTGCCGTCTGCCAGCGTTGGTGACAGCTGAGCGGATGGGCAAAAAGGGATCGGGCGCGACGAACGCGCGACTTGCGGTTGTGGGTGGGTGTGAAATCCGCGGTGAAAAATGGGCTACGCGAGATGAGGCGATCCGGAATGGAAACGTAAGACACGGCAACCTTCGCATGAGGGTGAGAAGCATGTGGAAAAACAACAACATGCACCGTAATGAACCGATTTAGGTGGAGCGAGAGTTTACCGTCTGAAAGTTTTAAGAAAATCAGGATAAATAATTTGTTTTTATATGATTGTGAATTACAATAAAATTTCCAAAAATAAACATATTGCTTACTGAAAATATTATTATGAAAATTAAATTGTATATAACAAATTGCAGACTATATTATAGAAGTAACGAAGTATTCTGGATGTTATTCTGTTATTTTATTACTGTCTACTATATATTCATCACACCTTCAAAGTTTTTCCAATGTTATTTGCATAACAAACTTGTCCAGATTGTAAAAAATATACAAAAGTTTTAGTTTCAAGAATGAAATATGGAACAAACATTCCATTTAGCAAAACTTTATTCATCTGAGGCTATTTATCATAAACAAATTCAGGGCAGAAGTTGGGCAAACAAACGAAAATGCATCCTCCACCTCCGTAAGTCAAAGCGTAACTCCAAGTTGACATCGCATTGCTTATAATTGATTCCATAATGTACGCCCTCCTACACACCCGGCCCGGCCAGCCAGCGGGCTTGAGTGAATGTTATGTGCGTTATCTCGCTACGGCAGACGCAAGCGAACTTTCGAGGGGAGTTTTTTTTGTTTGTTGTGTTCCCCCAATGTCGCGCACTCTCATCAAAAGTGGGATAGTTTTCCCCCTCGGTCGCACCCACCGCAAGGATCAGCAGGTAAATCCTGTCCAAAGAAAATGAGTTCAATTACCGGAAGCTAAACAAACCATCGCCGTGGCCATTGTTTGCTCGGATCGGATGCGAGAATGCAGAATGGGACGCCGCTGGCCCCACCATCCGCTTACTTCGATCGTAAAGTGTCTCGTTAGTGTGCGCCGCCGCTCCAGCGTGCGGCCCAAATCACGGCTCGATTCACCCACAAACGGAAGCGGCAGGACGAAGGAAACGAGAAACAAATAAAACAGGATAAACACACACCCCCCCACATGCATACACACACACAGCGACGGAGTAGAACACACAAAAAAGACACAGCGGCAACAGGCAAGAAATGCTCATTCCGATGGATTCACTCACACTCATACACTCTGAGAGTGCGGGTGTGTGTGAGAGAGAGACAGAGAGATAGATAGAGAAAGAGAGGCCGCAAGGACACATTGTCGCCATCCGGGCAAGGATAATATGAGCTGGCGGGATTTGTATCCTTTTGCTCTTCCCACCCCCCTCCCCCCCACCCTTCCTCCTGTTTTTTTTCGGGTCCATGATCGTGCCCTCGCAGCCTCAGTGCGTTGTGGTGCGCCAGTGTGAGTGAAAACAGGTTGGAAGCAACAGGAAGCGACCGAAAAAGGAACCTTCACCCCTACCTCGCGTCCAGCCGCACACCGGGTGGAGGTGGGTGGCAAATAGATCAACCTGAGCGCTGGTCGTGGTCGCGGCCGTGGTCAAAGACAACTGCTCCCGGTGTGTGTCATCGCCCGTCGTGTGTCAGTCGGTTGCAGTCGATGCTGCTGGCCGGATCGTGGCCGGAGTTCTTTTTCTCGCGCGGCGCTGTTTAGCGAACGGATTGGCTCCACGGTTGGGCGCGTTCGTTATCCTCGTTCGAGTTGTGCGATGAGGCTGTTGCTTTGTGATGGTGGATAGTGGTGTCGCTGTCGTTGTGTGCGATTCGCAGAGCCGGAATTCGCAGCATTCAGCAAAACAACTCGCTGCGGCAGTGAAATGTGCACTCGCGAGTGCGAATGGATTGCTCGGGCATAAATTTGAAACTGTGATTCGTGAACCGTTTTGAGGCCGAGTTAGTTATGAAACGTACCACGCGGAGCGAATCGGAAAACAGTGAATGACGCCGGTTTATGGTGCTTTTAGCTCGTTAGAATCTTCCTAGTTGGCTTCCTTCTCTTGTGACAATTACAGTAGAAGAAGTGTTAGATTAGGGTGCTTTATAACTATAGTAATCTGATACTAAGTGTTTTAGTAAAGATAATTAGTAGTTCTCAGCGCGAATAGCTCTCAATCTGTTCTCGATAATATTTTGAAGAAACCGGTTACATTGCCATACACTTTTTAACATTCTTCAAACAAAACACATAAGAAATGTTCATGTAGGTTACATAACTTCCTATCAGTTACTAAAAATTGAAGATCAAAGTATTCAGCCACAGCGCCAAGCGTGACGAAACAGAGAAGAAACACCGATAAAAACCTGATAAATCTTACAAATTTTCCAAATAAACTACCCCAATTATGGATACATTCCAACGGGAAGCGATTTCGCAATCGTATTTGCATACATAGCCAAGCCAAGTCGCTAAATTGGTTCATTCAATTTATGGGTTTAGCATCGATTTTACCTCGCCGCACCGATCCGAACCGGAACCTCCAGAAGATGGGTCCGTTCGGTATCGGGTTTGCTCTGTGAATGGCAGTTCCCGGAAGAGATTTACTCCACGATCCAGGAGGAAATGAAAAAAGCGCAAAACCAGACGAACGAGCAGAACGAGCTAGTTTTCCGCTTCACCTGTTCCGCACCTGCACGCCACACGGTTCATTAAAGTTCACGGAAAACCCATCAAGATGCTATTTGCACACACACTCGTGCACAGTGCGCTTCCCTCAACCGCTGGTCGAACACCGCGCCGCACCATTGCCCCGAGGTTTCTCTGTCGCGTAGATGCATGGTGGACCATGCGAGTCAGCAATTAATGGACGTTTGTTGTTGCCGAAGAACAAAAGGGCGCAAACGTGTTCCGCTTTAGCGGGATTAGCATTTTTCCGAGTGAAAACCCCCGAGCGAATCGGGAACCACTTTGGCCACTTTGTATCCTTTCGGCTTCCGTGCTGCACCGTTGCTGCACGTCCGTACTTGAGGTCTTCAAAAATCGATCCCATTCCGGGAAAGTCACCCGCAGGGGGTGGGAGTATGGGGGTGGGACGGGAAAAGCTACTCGCTGTTGTGATAGCACGGCATGATTATGCCGTTTTATAGCGCGCTCACTTGACGCGGAGAAACCAATAAATCTTAAGCCGCCCGAGCTGCCTGGCGGGAGCTTCATAATAAAAAGTCTCATCGCGTAAGATGTGCCGCCGCTTTGTTCCATCCATCTCGCCCGCACGCGTTCGCTCACACTCTACTGAACAATGGGGCGCTGCTAGAGCGGAATCGATAGTCCTTGCCTTGCCGGTGTCACATAAAACCGAGCGCCAATAAACGAGTTAACAATGAGCGGTGATCGATCGGGCGCTCCTGTGCACGAGACGCAAGTTTTAGTGGAAAGTGTGTCCACCGCACCACCATCGTCCATAAAAAGCGGGATGAAGGTGTAATGAAAATCTTAATCGAACGTGAATGTGGTGATGTGCACATCGGTGGCGGTAACTCAAAAAAAAAAGGAGCAGACTCATCACGCCATCATCAACTCCGGGAACGGAAGAAAGACAAAAGCCCGATTGTATCGTGAAGTGGCTGATGGATCGACAAAGTTGTTCATTATCTGCTCTCTCCCTCTCTCCAGTGTGTGTGTGTGTGTGTATGTGTGTTTTCCTATTGGATTATTTACGGCCCAGTGCGCTGCGGCTGAATATTGCCGCTTCCGTGAAGGATAGTGGCTCAGTGCAGTGAAGCTCAGCGGCATCGCTCCGGAAGCTGAGCCGCGTTTGGGAAGAAATCGAATAATAATAATCGCATTAAAGACATGTGAGCATGTCCCGATCGATGAAATCGGCCAAATCGGGCCTGCTGCTCGATACGGGCGGCTCAAAACCAAACCCCGGCTCAGCCGCGGCGGCCGCCGCCGCTTCCGGACGACGTAAAAGTGTGGCCCTTCGTGCCGGAAGCTTCGACGAGCAGCAACTGCTGCGGGCCGAGCTGGCGTCGCGGGGTGGTGGCGTTGGTGGCCCGTCCGCATCATCCGCAGCGCCCTCCCCCGTCGCCACCACCCACTCCTCGCCGAAGTTCTTCCGCACGCAAAGTTTCGGCGATCGGCTGCTCGCGTCCGCCTCGCCAAAGTTTGGCAAGTCGAAAAAAATGTTCCACTCCATCGGGCCGAAGTCTTCGTCGTCGACGGTGCTATTTTTCGCACCGGAATCGTCACCTTCCCCGAAGGCGGGTGGATCCGGCGTTGGGGCCCGCCGGGTGCAGAACAATGCCGACTGTGCCGCGACCCGGGCGCAAGAGCCGCCGCCGCCGCAGGAGCGTGATCCGCTCGCGATGAAATCGGCCAAATCGGGCCTGCTGCTCGATACGGGCGGCTCAAAACCGAACCCCGGCTCAGCCGCGGCCGCCGCCGCTTCCGGACGACGTAAAAGTGTGGCCCTTCGTGCCGGAAGCTTCGACGAGCAGCAACTGCTGCGGGCCGAGCTGGCGTCGCGGGGTGGTGGCGTTGGTGGCCCGTCCGCATCATCCGCAGCGCCCTCCCCCGTCGCCACCACCCACTCCTCGCCGAAGTTCTTCCGCACGCAAAGTTTCGGCGATCGGCTGCTCGCGTCCGCCTCGCCAAAGTTTGGCAAGTCGAAAAAAATGTTCCACTCCATCGGACCGAAGTCTTCGTCGTCGACGGTGCTATTTTTCGCACCGGAATCGTCACCTTCCCCGAAGGCGGGTGGATCCGGCGTTGGGGCCCGCCGGGTGCAGAACAATGCCGACTGTGCCGCGATCCGGGCGCAAGAGCCGCCGCCGCCGCGGGAGCGTGATCCGCTCGGTGCGTACCGGGAGGAACTGCGCCAGCTTCGCCAGCTACAGAAGGAACGCTTTCGCTCGCGCAGCAGCAGCATTTCGATCGAACGGTGGAATGAAAGCGCCACCGGCCAGAGGTGAGAACGTTCGTTCGGATGTAAAATTAATGACCCTTGACCGGGTGGGGCACGCGGGCGCAGGTGTGATTGGCGATATATCGTGAAATTTATAGCATACCATTAGTCATACGGAACACGGCCGAATTGAGTTTTCGAGCCACCGGTTGATGAGGTGGGCAAAAAGGTGGCGGAATTTGTCGTGCGAATAGTTTAAGGCGAAATTGTCGGGGACAAAAACTTCCCAGCCTTCCACGTCATCCACGCGTCGGGCGTGATGTCTTGGTGTCTGGTTCGAAAATGCTAGATTGATAAATGGGATTCCTTTCCGAACGGGCATCCCACTGATGCGCTGCATGACAGTCCCTCAGAGTAAATGGACGCAGCCGAATCCGTTAATCATCGTCGCTGATAAATGGGACAGAAGATTTGTGTGATTTGCGGCTGACCGTGCGAGCCCGTGGGCCTGGGTCGCTCTTTTCGCACGTCGCACGTTCCGTGAGATGGGACGGATTTCCTTTTCCTCTTCTTTTTTCCCTGTGGCGCTCCCGTCGGTTCACGGGTGTTTTCAGCAAATTTGAAGCTATTTGGTGTGATATTATGGCACGTGGCTCGCCGCGACAATGCTGGCCCAGTGGACGGTTTGCTAATGTGCGGGACTTGTCATCGAAAGTGGGACACACATTGTGAGGAGTGCTGGGTGTCATTAGGGCTGTTTTTGTGCAGGATGAATACGGGATGGAGTTTTTTTTTGTTCGTTTTTGGTTACCGTTTTGATTACTTAACAAGCGAGACAAGAAACGTTTTATTTCATGGTGGTATATGTGTTTAAAAAGCGATTTGAAATTTGTTTCGTAATAAAGTATATAAGACGTACTCCACACAACTATGGATGGCGTTAAATATTGATTGCGTTGATGAGATACAAGTATTCATTTGCGCTTTTATTTTCGACAACCACATGCTCTCTAATTGCAATAACACTCACATTTATACGAACCAATTGCCCAGGGGACAACTTGTTAATGAAAGCAAACTCACAGCTCGCAGCATTTGTCACATTGCGTTCCCTTTCATTTGAAGTTTGTTCATTTGTTTGCAGATCAAATTGCCTCACTGAGAACTGAAGTGCTGTTTGCATATGAGCCGACGCGGACACATGCAGCCAATCCGATTGTCTATAGATCGGCTTTGCGCGTACACCACCCGCGGTGCTTACAAACCACCGGGGATACTTCATCGGGTTCGCTTTTTCACGATAAATCAATTATTTATCCGGCGCCAGGGGAGGAACAATTATTCACAAGCCCCCTGAATGCCTAGAGCGCGCGCGTACGTGTGTGCGTGTGTGCAGTTACGTGCGCAGCGTGTGTAAGGTGTAAATCATCACTTTGTTGCTTCGTCAAACGGAACCTTCCGCCAGTTCATCATCGCAGGCATCCGGCTAACGAGCAGCCGCGTGTACGTTGCTACCTTAAGCACATTCAATTTGTTGAATTTGAGTGGAATTGCGTTCACTTTGCGCTGGTGACAGCCGCTGTGAGCTAATTTAATTGCGACGGATCGTAGTACAGTGCAGGACAAGGACAAGGACGCTACATACTAGATAATCAGTTCCACTTACGCACTTGGGAGTTGTAATAATGGTTGATGGATCATATTAATCATTATAGATAAAGCAAAAATGATAGTGATATTTTGTTCAATGAACGCAGCATCGTTTGGATGGGTTGAAAACGATTCGATTCAATGCGTAAAAAGTTCAAAAGCACATATGAAAAAAGCACATACTCTTCCGTACTAACATAATTTTTATAAACCGTTTCTTTCCAGGTAAGCATTGCATACACATCCTATTCAATAAAGTAGTAGAGTAAGTATGGTTGTAGTAATTATGATTTTAAACATACTTTTATCCATACTTTTATCCATAACGTTTATCGTTATAATTAGGAATTGATTTGAATTTTTCCATTCGCGATGTACCAAAATCACTCAGATACACAAAAAAAACAGTAGTAAGTAATTGTTTTACCAACGATTTTTATTCAACTGCTGCTATAAAAGATTAATACTATGCATCAAAACTCTATGTTGTGCAAAAATATAAATGGCATCAAAGATCATTAGAGCAGAAAATTCATTATTCATTAACTCTTCAAACAGTGTGATAATTAAATCTTTCATAGTGAAATATTTCAAACCTGTACAAGCTTTCAATCAAGTATCCTTTGTATACCATCGTAAAGCTCGTCGTGCAATAAAAGCTCTCCTGAATCATCGCTCACGTATCGCTTCTCCCTACCAAAGCGGTGAAAGCTCGGTTCCAAAAGCTATGCACGTCATTTTCATCGCCAGGAGCCTCCAACGTGCGTTGTTTTGAGTTCGGCTTCCCCCCTTTTTTTCGACTACCACAAAAGCACGTGGCTACGCGCCAGAAGGGCAAGTTTGTTTACAAACCACCGCACTCGGCGCGTGTGTTGGTGTGTAAACTCCGCCACTGTTCGGTGGTGTGCGTTCTGCATCGGTGCCAGAAGCGGTGCACGGATCATGCTATGAATGAAAAGCGTGCCCGCTCCGACACAAAAGTCCCGCATCCGCATCCTCACGAACGCGCTTCGAGCGACACGCTTCGCATACTCAAACACGGTGCCGATAGCGCCGTCGCACTCTCGCTACGGCGGCTCGTACCAAGCGGATGCTCCCTCGTTTTGACATCATTTTTCCACTGGTTTGTTGTCGCATCTCGCGGCCGTTCGTCTCGCGCGCGCGTTTTTCCTTCTGCGACGCAATACTCCCAGCCCGATCGCGCCGACCCCTCCCAGCCGACTGGCGACTAATCGATGACGTTACAGCCGCTTTTCCGTGACGTGTCGGAACGAGTCCACTGCGGCGGCGGGAAGCTTTCGGGGCGGCGGGCTGGCGGAGGCAAAATATATTTCGGCAAGCTTGACTCCGTGCTCGGGAAATCATTTCGTGTCAGTTTTCCACGAGCTTTCGACCGGTATGGTTCGGTGTTTTGGTACCGAGCGCGCGTGATTAGTACGTTTCGATCTACTCGACTCGACTCCGTTTGATGCGGTCGCTTTGTTTGCTTGTCGCAGGAGATTGATTTGTTTCTCTCCTTTTTGCAGTGGTGTACAATCGATGCATTATGATGTTTTACGGCTAGTGTTGGTGGATGAAGAGTTGGGAAAAAAGAAAAACGAAAATAAAATGTTTTAATTTCGTGGAGAGCGTCGATTAATCAGTGAAGTTCCCAATGTGGCCACACCTTCTTCCGGTTGAGTGATCCGCTAATTAACGGCTGGTAGAAACGTGCAAGAGTTAATCCATCAAAATCACAACTCAAGCATTCTTTGTCGCTGATAAAGCCACCTTTATTCGGTTTTATGGAGTTCTTTGTCGCTGGCGAGCGTGTCGAGGACCATTCGGTGGAAATATTCTGCAGCCCGGAATTGTGTCGTGTCCAAAGCTATCCGTTCTTTTCAAATCACCACAGCTTCAATAAAAAAAAAGAACACAACGTCAAGCTCATGTATGAGATCATTATCGTGGCTGTTGGTGCAGCAGCAACAGCAGGACCAGTAGAACTGAATTAATAATCGTCGAACAAAAGGCAACATAATTTCCGAAGAATAACGATACGACGATATGACGAGGACGAGGTTCTGTTGGCCAGTGCCGGCGCGTTCTAGGTTCTTTCGAATTGGCCCCATGTAATTGAGTAAATATAATTTATTCACTCCAGCCAACGTTCAGAACACCAGCCAACCCAGTCCTGCAGCCATGCGGTGATGCCCTGCACGGATGCTGAACGGATTTCAATTAACCATCGCATAATTAAATCACCAGTTGTGCATGAGCATTCGGCGCAGAGTCGGAGAAGAGCCTGATCCCGGCGGCCGGTCCATGGGAATATTCGTTTCGCCTGTGAATTACAGCTCAATTGATCCGCTTGTCAATGGGAACTTTTCGACGGCGCAATGGGGCCGTCGTCAAGGGCACTATGTTTGCGAGCGAGATTAATTAACACCGCTACACCGGTAGGTGTGCTAACCGCATGCATGTGTCCATACTGTGCGCTGCCGATGGGACACGAACGATCGAACGAGATTGATTTTTACGCGCCGACCGGCTTTCCGTTCCGTCGGCGAAGCATATTAAAATGGCGCACCGCTTCCACGAACACATATGGGCCGGTGGATGCTAACCGATACGAGCTTAGGGCCGTACCCCAAACGACATGGCCTGTTCGGCGTCGTTAATGGGAAAGTGTGGTTGTCGTATTGGTATCGATAGTGATAACGAGTGTATGTGTGTTGTGTTGATAAAAGAGGCGCACAATTCGATTAGCATTCGATGTAATTGTCCATGCAATGAGTAAACAATCGTTGGGTAGAGGCAACCGTGCACCGCGTGGTTTTTTTCTGCGCCGGAGAGATAGCAACCGACTGACAGTAATAATGGTGCGGGCTAAAAATGGGATTATGTATTTTTTATGCATTCCTCAGTTGGAGCTGAAGCGCTGCGCCTAGTGACGATGCGTTGTGAATGGAAATGAAGGTTGAAGGGCTAAAAATAGATCACGAAACCGGTCTGTTACGTTTCAACATAATTTCTTAATGCACAGATGGCTTAAATTTAGCCTATTACTGGTGAATAGGACGGAAGGGTTCTATTTGATTAGTAAAACTGTTCGTTTAATGTGAGAAACGGCCATTAACTACGGTATGACGGTACGGTACCTTATGAAATATGAATGGAACGGAAGCTTGAACTAGATTTTTTTTGTGTTTGTAGAAATAAAAATATACGAGAGTAATGTATAAAATTACATCAAATAAGCACGAAATAATGGAATAAAAACACAAAAATCATGTAATTTATATCCGTCATTGCTATTGATAAAGGAATCCTATTACGTTTCTTGTCTGGCGTAACATAATGAATCGTGTTCACAAACACAAGCTAGCCGAGGTGACACGCAACGTGGTAGAGTAATTGAAACAGCGGTCTTGATGGGAACTGTCGTTGCAATAACAGTTACCTCGCGTCTGCGGTGTAGTGTGAGTACCGATGAGATAAGAAAAAGCTAAATCTTGGGATAACGGATGAATAATCTAGAGCTGTACAGTTTTTTTAGTTTTTGGTTATCCTTCAAATTTTATTCCAATCAATGTTCAATCTCAAACACCAACCGAAATTTGTTTTAGTAGTGCTCTACAATCCATTCCTTTCACTAAGTAAAAGCACTCGTTTATCTATCATGAAACATTTGTTATTTATCGATAAATATCGAACGCCAAATCCTATCAGCTGCAAAGCCTGTAGAAAACTGACACTAAATACACCGCAACATAACTGCCTTCATGCATCTCCAGCCCATTCCCAAGATCGCAGGTGAGGATAATCACTCAAGAACAAAAGCACTGTTCCCGGAACTCGGTGCGAGGGGCTGGCTTCTCCAACGATACACCCCTTTCAAGCAGCAACTCTGAGCAACTCCGAAAACTTCGATCCTTCAGACGGGTACTTGGGCGGTCGGGCAATCAATAAAGGTAGACCGTAGAACCGATAGCGTATCTTTCTTCGTTATTTTCTCAAGCCGGCGTTGAAAGTCTATCGGGTTGCGCGCCCGAAAGGAATTATACACATTTTCGCACAGCTCCAGTACCATCCATCAATTGACCCTTCAAAGGCGAGCCTGGAGGATCGTAACAGAATCGCCTTGGCCATGGCTCGCAGAGAAGAAAGGGTTCTTTTTATTGTTGCATGTCGTCGTTGCCGGTGAAATAAACTCGTTTGCTCGTCTGGGAGAAGGAAAGCATGATAGGTAGCTATCAATATTTCTGTTATTACTTTATCCTTCCAAGCGTGATTGTGCATCGCGATGGCAGCGATTGTTGAAGCCCGTAGTGTAGGGGGAAACTTTCGGTCATTGGCAAAGTTCTGTAAAGTACAGAAATTCGATCGATTCTTCCTTCAAACTTTGTCTGAAATTTTATTTCATATCGCATTTTGCGAAAAATATAACAAGCAGACTTCGTTCAGGTATGGCAAAGGGTGAACATTGCAATCAAAATTCAATTCACTCCGAATTTTGTGGTCAACTGTTTGAAGCAAAGAGACACGCCACTCTCAAGAAGCAAACGGCCAAGCGGTTGTGGCGAAAAACCTCCAAACAAGATCCTCCAAACAAGAGGCGTCTCGTGGGTCACGTTACCAACCGTATGATCGAATTAGCCATTCGCTTTAAAGCTTACTCAGCGGGACACTAGGCACACAAGTGCATGCCAAAATGGGCAGTGAAGCTTCATGCATTCCCTTCCTCCAAAGGCAGCCACACATGCTTTCGCCTTCAAGTTTCCAAGCTTCGACGCTCGGCTCCCAGGGTGCCACTGGGTCGTTGTACTTTACGGCCAAACTATCCGGGTCACGGGGTGCCGGTTCGGTTTCGGTTGTTATTGCTGCGGCAAATGTGCGGTGTTGAGATCGGTGCAGCTTCAGGAGACGAAAACTCAATTTTCCTACCTAGCGCTCCCGGTCCAACGCGAGAACGTAATAAAAACCAACTTCGAAACGACTTCATCGTTGAGCGTTCCCGGTGAAAAATACATTCCCCGCTCTACCGATAAGACAGTAAGATGATAATGAAAAAGGAATATAAAAAAGCGGAAAATAAATTCCCCTATCCCGAGCCGCATTATCGATTCAGCGCGTTAGCACGGTGAAAAAAAGATGGACCCATTCTAATGAAGTAAACCCGGTGGTGCGGTAAAATGAGAGCCCATTTCGAAGGGTCAGATTGGGCCCGGGAAGAGTTATGGGACGTTGTTATGGTTTGCTCGCATTCGTCGCTCTACTGACACCATTTTGGGTCAGTTGTTTTTGGCTATATTTCAACCACACGTTTCGTTCGTCGCCCGAACGGTCGCCAAGGTGATTCTGAAATGAGGTTCGATTAGACGAAAAAGGAAACTGCTTCATTTCGGAAAACTTTCCACCGAACACATCCGACACGCGCAGAATTTCCTGTCACCATGACGCTGACGGTGAATTGTGCCGGAAAATTGGCTCAAACATTGATTTTGCACTCGCTCTCCCGCACTTTCTCGCGATCACCCGATGTGTCACCCGATATGCAAAGCACCGTGGCCGAAAATAAACATGAAACATGTCGGTGCAGATTGGGGCGGGGAAAAAAAGCGTAAATGATATAATGATCTAACGCTCGGAGCGGAGATGAATCTAGCTGGATCTGGCTGGGTGTAAATTTTCTTTTCCCAGAAAAGCGGTTCATATTCGTTACGGTGGTGAACGCGGAGGGGGTTCCGGTTGTTCTAGGAAGATGTAATAACAATTAAAGTTTGGCGGAAACCAGAAACAAGAAAGTTGAAGGGTTTCAAGTGTGCTTTTAAAGATGAAGAAGGATAACTCAAGAATACTGTAATCAAACATTGGGTATCAGGAAACGCGGACCAGAACACTATTCAAATATCAAATAATTCACGAACACTAAAAATTTGTAGATTGGAAATAGATTGGTAATATTTCAATCATTTAGAATCGCCAGGTAGATGAAACATATGCCTGTAACATATGAAGCAGTTTCATACAAACTGGAAAAATGAAATTGGAATTCAAGTCACGGCTAATAAGTTTTGATACTTAAGATCGTGTATCGTGAGCAGTCGTTTTTCAGCCGTAACATGACCATTAACGTCCATTAGCGATTGATTGGACGACCCTACATTTAGTTGGTGCAATCTCGCAATCGTCTATCTCATAAACCGCCACCCTCAGCGCACCGCACCTGTCACTCACACCTGAGATTTCCGTCTCAGTTGAGGATGAAATTCGAGGAAAATTTGCACTCAACCATATTGCATGCCCCTTTTCGTGTGCACCAGCCGTAACTAACACGGCACTAATGGCATCCGGGACCGTCGGTTGCATACCGGGCGCCAGCAACAGTTGCCACCCATACATTGCTGCAGTTAATTACTGCATCGGCACGCATCCAACTCCCTAGCCGCCAGCTCGGTAATCGAACCGATTACGAAAGCAATTTGGCTTTCGCAAGAATTGAGCGTACTCCTGCCGCAGCACCCGCGTTGGACGCAAGGCTTTGCAGCGCCATCGAATTTCTATCCCGTTTGCCGTATGCTGTGCGCGCTGCGAAGATGGAGATTAGCGCGCGATGAGTCCGGCGTGCGATTGTTGTCTCTGGTGTCGTCTGCTCGTGACAGCACCTTTTGCGGTTATAGTTAATGAGAAAGGCAAAGTTTTGCTTCAGCCGTTTGCGCTTCATTGCACGGCTCACGCTTTGTCGGAGGGTCAAATTTTCCGCCCACTTGTCCTCTGGCTTCTGCGCCTGGCAAACATTGAAGCATGGGTGGCGAGCTACGCCCTTGCACGCAACGTTTGCCAGTGTCGTGTTATTCGGTGTTATATTTTACCTTTCTTTCGCATCTCCGTGTTGACGGTGCGTGTGCCAGGTTTCGTGATTCACCAGAAATAGTAACGCAGGCAATGACAGCTTTATGAACAGGCGCGTTTTTTTTGCTATTGTTGGGTCATTTTGTTTTGTTCTAACAGTTCAATGCTTTAGGTTGCTATAAAAGTAGTTATAAATTACTTTGATTTGTATTCACAGTTCATAAGAAGAGTCGACTTTTATCATGTTATTGGTTTACATGAACGAAGTATTGAGTTGTTGCTTTCGTTAGTACCGTAGTAGGAAACTGTTCTCAGTAAATGATGATCAATGAGTCTATTCCGAATTGTAACAATTATAGACTACCACAATGCCAGAATTCTTGAAACAGACTGCCTTGTTGGTTTCAGTTCGCTACCTTTACTGTTGAAGGACGAACTATCATAATGTCTTCATAATACAAGCAATACTTTCTTCACATAGTCCATAATAGTCCACAAAAAGTTATAATAATAAAGAGTGCTACGGCAAGTACCCTGCAATGCTCGTGGTGTGATTCATAGCGCGACATACACGCACATACAGTGCTTACCACCCAAACCATAGCTGTCTGATGTGTCTGATTGAAGAATGTCGAATCGACGCGACAAGTGTACTGTACTATTAGAACATTAACGGTGTCATGGTGTGATAGAATTGATTCCATAAGTAAACAACCATGTTAGAGTGAATCCGACCATAAATCGTCCCCCGTGGAGAGTAAATGACCAGTAGCAAGTTCAGTCCGATCCCCGCCCAGCGACCAACCGCAGCAAGAGTAAACCAACGGCGCAGCTAGCAACCGGTGTAACATTTGCAGCGGAAAACTGTCACGACAACTCGGTCGCGACAGCAGTTCACCAGCTGCCCCGTCCAGCTTCCAGGCACTTCCAGGCGCAGAGTGCGTGGCAGTTAGTTGTTGGACAACGTCGTACCGCCAACAACACCATTCCAAACAGCTCCCCCACACAGCCGTATGCCGTCCGTCGGGTGCGTCCTGCTGCGTGCTCGATAATGAGTGGTCGTGTGTGTGCAGCGGCGCCTGGCAACCGTCCTGGTTCCGGGTGCTAAATTGTGTGATGTGTTGGTCGCGCCGTGATCGAAAGTTCGGGCTCGCGAGACGTCGCACGTCGGGTGGACAATGTTGTGCTTCAATCTGAAAATAGCGACCATCTTTCGCACGTACCGGGAGTCGGATCCCGTGCGCGATCGGAGTCAAAGTTTGTTCACGCCGCCACCGCGGGCACCGCATCGGGACATCGGAGCGTTGCGGGTCCTGCAGAGACGAGCGTCCAGCGTAATGTAAGTGGTTTGTACTGGGGTCGGGGAGAGAACGTTTGTTGCATCATGTAAGGACATACAATGGATGCTAGCCGTCAAGAAAACATTGTGAGCCCACGCTGACCACTTTGGGCTACAGACCATAACAGAACGACGGCCAGCGAGGTGTCCATCATATCCAAAACTGTATCTAATGGACGAACTACGCACATAACTTCCTAGCGATAACATCGATCACAATGCTGCTACAATCTCACATTCCGAACCATTATTCATTATTCAAATCGATCCACTAATAGCTAACCATAGCCTTCCGCTTTCTTTCGTGATGACGGTGCGATAGAAAGAACAAAAACAACATCCGAACATACATTAACCGCACGCGGCTACCTTTCGCAGGCATGCTGCGGCGAACGCATTAGCACAGCGTTTGGGAAATAGAACTCCGGCCTTCCGTTCCATCCAGAACGGTGTACTATTTATATCAAAGCGCTTACGTGCTCGAGCACCCTTATCTTCGGGCCACTGGCAATCTTTCGTCAAGCAATCGTAACCATTAAACTAAGTACGGGCCAAAGTTGTTATGAAGTTGTTTGTTTTGCGTCATAAACATCAACATGAACATCCGCCATTGGGTTGGTGCATGGTGGACGTGGAGATGAGCAAGAAGTTTGACGATCACTATCGTTTCTGCGGCAAAGCTCGGTTATGGGTTCGTTCTTCCACATAGATGCTGCTTGCATGATTCTGTTTAACTTGATTAAAAAAATCATAACCTGTTATCTTTAACACGACTTAAAAGTTTTGTACTTGATTTTGGGTTTTCTCTGCATTCATATCGATTTTTCATTTAACGGTACAACTCTATCCTATGTGGTGTAGTTACACAACCCTTAGCGAGAGCATGAACACGTTCTATATCTTCAGCACGCGCCAGCAAGTACCAGCGCGCCCTTTTGATTCATCTTGGCTAGTGAGGTGAACGTAATCCTTTCGCTTCGCATTCGAGTATTGAAATGTTATTCACAGAGCCAGTCCTTTCGAGCCTTTCGAGCCAGAAACATCATCTCCAAACAGCTCGTGCAACATAACCTCTCCAACATCACAAACATAGGCCGGGGCGCATCAAAGCACGCACTGGAAACTTACCCGAGCAAACTTAAGCCAAGACCGAAACCCTACGCTGACACGGGGTGACTCGGTCCATACCATCCCTCGCTGGAAATAAAAACCCCTAGACCGATGTTTTTGTTTTTCCTTCCTGCTTCTGTTTGTGTTCGTACAGGGGTGTAGATAAACACGGAGCGCTTGGGTTTTGGAGTTGGCTGGATGGGTGGATGTTATTTCAATTGTGCACGTACCTTCTCTGTCCTCAAGGTGTTTTTTTTTGGCTTGTGTGCAAGCCCACGCAGTTCGTCTTTTAAATTGTTTTATTGGTTGAACATTTTAAAATAAGAAAAGTTTGGTTCGAATATGCAATGAACTGAATGAGATGATCTGTGCAGCTGACACGATTGAGGCATGATCAGTTTAACCGTGCTGTTGCGTTGGCCAGCACTTCTCTCACCTCATAAAATTAGCCGAGAAGGACGAGGTAAGTAATTTGGAATTCATTTGTTTTGCGTATTGCGTACGGAAGCCTAACTGCTTTGACCCTTACCGACCCACGGTGGACCGTCGGCGTCCCTTTTGCTAATGCCATAAATGAAATGCCAAATGTCTTAAAGTGCCAAAGCGACGGTCGCCAGTAGTTCGCTTCTAAACAGCCTTTCCAAATTTCGAATGTAAAATAAGACCGTCGTATTGGATTTTCCTCTCACATTTGCATAAATAACATTGATGGTTACAGATTTGCCGCACACGCTAATCGCGGTGTTTAAAAACTTTCCCACCCAAAACCTTTCACACTCTAAGCAATTCAAATCAATTTTCCCGAGCGCTGGGCAAACGAAGTCTTCATCCCCGGCTTTTGTCCCCCTTTTTCCCACTATCTAGTCCGGTGGACAAAAATCCCGCCGTAAGGATCCATTTCCCCGAAACTTTGTCAGTAATTTGAATGAATTACGACCCTTCCGCGCTGTCAGAGCCTCGAGCAAATCGACACCCTTCGCCAGGATGTCAACAACAAATTGGCCTCGATGGTTGTCCCCAACACTCAAAAGCAGCAAAAACACGAAGAAAAAACAGGCAACAAATCGGTGAAACTTCCGCCCGGCAGTAGCGTGACAAGAAATCCCCGAATTTTTCGTTCGCATATCGATTAGTTCGATGCGGTCTGAAGGTTGTGCTGACGGAAGAAGACAAATTTGGTGAGCCTTTAAGGCCGATGGGGCGTGATGGAGGCGTGAGACAAAAAAAATACACATAATACAAACACAAGCAGACTGACAAGACACCTCAGGCCTAAAGGATGAAAATATTCCAATTTTCATTTCGTTTCTTTCCCATCTTTCTATTCGCTCGGTTACTTCGGCTGTCCTGCCGTCGCGGCTGGACCTATTACAACTTCGACACAACAAACCCAACTGCAACGCGTTTGATGGGTTGTCGATGGATCGGTACAACGACGACGGCTACAACAACCGCCAATAAATGACAATGCGGACGACAAAAAAAAAGGTTTTCGGTTCCCCGAGCATTCCCATCCTGGAGAACCCGGAACATCAAACACGATGGTACTTCAAGTATTTTCTCGGAAAGCGTAAGTATGATGCAGCATTTATCGTTCCTTATCGTCCAGCCCACTTTTTTGTGCGATCGTGGTGGAGCTATATTTACTTTTATTAGATTGGAAAATGTAACCTTTTCTTGCCCTGATTTATTCCGTCTGGTTCGGGATCTCGTCCATCCGTTGTGCTTTGATTGGTGACTTTGGAAGCTTTTAAGTTGCTGTCTGTAGGGATGTTTGCATTGGACATGCTTTAACACTCTGTGTAATAAACTCGCCAGCACTTGGCACTAAATGAGATTTCTCTATCGCATGTGTCCGTTGCAGTGCATCAAAACTACGTCGGAATCGATTCGGAGAAGAACCCGTACTTTCTGTCCATCGTCTCGCAGGACTCGGGCAGCAAGTGTATGCCGCTCTACCGTGTGATGCTATTCCGGAAACAGGTAATACTAAACCACCCCCTCCAGCGGGCGATGTGTTAAATGCTCTCGGTTCGCGGAAGGTCGAACAAACCTGCCGGGTTCACATCTCGAGTGTTCGCGGAAACAATCGAGATCTAGGGATGATTTCTCTGGCGTAAACCATATCAGGGGCAATCGAACGAGGAGTTTTTTTTCCAAGCTGTAGCCATTTTTAAAGGGAAAACCTTTTTTATCTTTTCGAAAGAGCTAATTATTCCTCGCTTGGTGTTTATCTTCTGCCGAATCTCGAAGAAGAAAGCGCCCGTAAGTCTAAAGTCACTGTGGGGCCGAGAACCCACAGAAGAAGTTCACTTCCGCTGAAGGAAGCATTGTTAGCTAGAAATTCCCTCCCGTCACGGTGTGGCGTTGATGATAGGCACGATTATTCTTGCTGATCTCAACATCAGCATTTATCAAGTTCTCGACTCGTTTTTTTCTGTGTTCTAATGCCGTATGCGTGCACTGTATGTGTGGGAAAGTGCTTAACAAAAACCGACCCACAGACTCTCGAGTGGCGTACTTACGCATCGTCACAGACTCGCGCAGGTAGCCCGGTTTCTTGGGGCGGGCGGAAACACTTCACTAACCGGAAGCCCTATTTCTTATCGCAGCTTCTGGCACGGCTTTTTTCATCTCTCCACCGTTCGCGACGCATTCCGGCATCTCGTAAAGAGCGTTTTACTGTCTCGAAAAGTTTTCCCCATACCTTCCGGTCCGGTTTGAGTTCGTTTTTTTTTTGTTTGGGTGACTTTCGAGCGATAGCACCCGTAGGGACCTCATGAATCGGAAACGAAGCAGCAGTTCGTTTGCGCATTTAGGTGTCTGCATTTAGCGGACGCCAAAAAAAAAGAAGGTACGACTCGATAAACACTCCGGTAGCCGGAAGATATGGCCAAATGATGCTCGATACGGTGGAGAGTGGCAACGTACTATTCCGTACTTTTTTGGACTACATCCGGTGTTGTGTGAGATGTGGCTTCCACGAACGGAAGAGTTTTGTTGCGAAAAAGCAAGAATATATTTAAACATATCGTCTTAATGGAGAGGGATATTCAATAGACGATGCGAAAGAAGCTCCTCCTATACTACATCAAATGTTCGCAAGAAAAGAGGCAAACTGACTGCTTGATTAACTAAATAACCGTCTGGGTTTATGTGTTATACGTGCCGACCAACAGTGGGTCATCTTGAAACGTAAGGTAAAGCCAAGTCTAGAACACTAAACTAGCTCAAAAAGTATTATCAGCTGTCGTATCTTAGCTCAAGTTTAGATGAGTTATGCTCCATCACTTCACCGGCCGGAAACAGAATTTCATTAATTTGACTATCAAATATTAGCAAAACAGATCCTTCCCCGAACGTCCTTGGGTGCAGTAAAAATAAAAAAAAACATGGCTGACCCAAATACGCGTCGGCACAAAACGCAACCCACCGCCGCGTTTGCTGTCGAATAAAATAATCCAAACACGCACGTACTTTCGTCCCGAGCGGTCGGCCGGATTTGATTCTTTTGATTTATGTACCGCACGTTCGCGTACAGCATTTCGCATATCCGGCCCGCCGAGCTCCCGCCGGAAAAGCGAAATGGCGAGCTGATTTGTTTTCAATACCGTGCAGGAAGCGTCTTATCCCAGCGGTGCTTTGTTTACGATTTCCACGCAGAACGGGTGGATGATGTAGCGCAAATTCGTGCGATGGGCGAAAAGAGCACGGCGATTCCGTGCGGTTGCTGGCGGAATCTTTTGAATTTCGGAGCTTTCGCTTTGATGTTTCACTGTCGCTTCACCGTGACATGCATGCGTGCCCGTGGCTTGCGCGCAATGCTTGGAAGAAATGTAGACTGTTTTCGTTGCTGTTGGTTAAGAAAAAAAACAAGCGAGAACAAAACGCCCTCACACAACGTATAAGAACATTCTTGCACAATCCGGGTCGAGCGCCGTCGTGCAGAAGCAGTTTGCACCAAACGGAACACGTTTTAATTTTAACCCACGAGACTGTTCAGTCGCCTGACAAAATAACACCAACCTCAAGGACGAGGGTGTTGGCGTTGGCGAGAGATAGCAGCCTAATGTTCTTCACCTTCCCCGTTCCCACCCATCGCTCACGCAGGGCGCCCAGAAGCTTGCCCTCCCGTACAACCCCCAGCAGAAGCTGACGGTAAAGCAGATACTATCCAACTTTACGCTGATGGACTCGAACAAATCGCCGAAGGAAATCTTTTCCGCCGACATCCAGAAGGATCTGCTGCTGCTCGAGGAACAGGAGGGCTCGGTGAACTTCAAGTTCGGCGTGGTGTACATGAAGGCGGGCCAAAAGTTGGACGATGAAATGCTCAGCAATGGTAAGGCAGCGCTTGATCCCACTCTCACTTGTACCCATTTTAACGTTCTCCCGTTCCATTGCCGCGCAGAAACCGGAAGTCCGGAATTTGACGATTTTCTGACGCTGTTGGGTGAAAAAATTCGGTTAAAGGACTGGGAGCGGTACCGCGGCGGGCTGGATGTGAAAGGTAAGCGTGTTGGTGTGTGTGTGTGTGCGCACACTCCCGTGCACAGCCAATAAACACATTGCGAGCATTTAGCACCGACGGAACGCAGCCCTTAAGGAAAATAACAGTCACTCACCCGACGCCCCGGCCCAGGCCCAGGTGCAGGCGACCATTTCCCGTGTCCGTTGTGAGCTTATCTGGTGCGTATTTGCAGGTGACATGACGGGAAAGTACTCGACCTACACGCTGTACGAGGGGCACGAGATTATGTTCCACGTATCGACGCTGCTCCCATTCAGCCGAGATAATCGGCAGCAGGTGAGTCCACGAGGGTGCACTAATTTATGCGCCAATTTTGCTCCGGCAGCGCCCGGAATTTACGTCCGCCTCAGGTCAGCGATAAGACCATCCCGTGTGTCGGGTATGATATTTACGCAGTTTACCTCGGCAATGGAAGCACGGTGGAGCGGAGAAGCTAGAGGAACTAGGGCAGGATATTAACTCACCACTGGGACACAGTGGACGGTGGGGGAGAAGTGATATTGATTCGATTCGGAATTGAACTTGACATGGTGTTAATTAGCTGAACTTCGTTTTTTGGTCTATAGACATTGCTTCTTAGTCAGTTTGAATACCTTAGGGGTAGCCAGATATTGATCATGTTGTAAACGTCTAATCGTTCTGTCAGACAGGTGGCAATCGACACATAACTAATTTGAATGTTGCTTACTTTGTAGCGAATCCGAATCCGTAATCTATAAATTTAGTGCTAATATGTATTCGTATGTTACCAGTTTTTGCTTCAAGAGATTTATCATGAGATGGTTGGCTCATTATAAGCTGAAATAAACAGAGTACGTTAAACAAAGCTTGATCTCTCTACGGCTTGCGGCCTTAAACAGAGCAAATATCGTCCTTTTATTGGAACGTCTATTGCGATCCTAATCCAAACAGTCCCAAAAGCTGATCCATTTCAACGCACCCACAATGAATGATCCATTGTCATCAATGCTTGTTCTTTTTCTTTCCCCACTCCATGTGCCGAATACACACACACACAAAAACGCCCCTCCCACGTGCGGCTTTGATTTGGTGTCCCACCGTACAGGTGTGAAAAAATTCGGTTAAAGGACTGGGAGCGGTACCGCGGCGGGCTGGATGTGAAAGGTAAGCGTGTTGGTGTGTGTGTGTGCGCACACTCCCGTGCACAGCCAATAAACACATTGCGAGCATTTAGCACCGACGGAACGCAGCCCTTAAGATTATTTTCGCCTTCACCACCTTCAGATGTGTTCGCCGTCGTGACGAAGCGTGGAACGCGCTACCGGTTGGCCGTGTACTGCGACGAGACGGTACCACCGTTCGGCCCAACTCTCCCCAATCCGCCCGAATTTGAGGTAAGTCGGCGCTCAAGCCGTTAACATTTTACGACCCTATCGCCCTGTGACTCCACCGCGTCTCTAGCGGGCGGGTCCGTCGATAATTAAATTCCGTGCAAGACAATCCTTTTAAGCGCTGTAGTAGAATCCCGCACAGAACGAACCCCTGCTGGCCGATCGTATCGCTTCGCTCTGGGGAGAAACCCGTGTGGATATCCACACGTTCCCCCCCACGGTGGGTGTGTGCTGACGCTCGTGCTCGACCAATGGGGGTGAAATTGTAACACTTTGTTGCGAGCACGAGCACAGCGCGTAAAATCCCTGCCCAACGCCGTCACCATTTGGGAATGCAAATCTCATCCTCGTTAATTGACCATTTCCAGTGTGGTTTTTTGCTTACGTCGTCGGTCGTCTGTCCTCATAATAATTACAAGGGCGTTCGAAGCTCACTCGAAATATGGGGGGAGAAAAAAAAAGCACGCTCGAGCACCGAAACACGAGGACACCACGCGTCACGTGACTTGTTAACGCGTAACGATCCCGCAAAATGGACGACCCGAACCGTCCGTTTCCGCCCACGCGCGCTACAAATCGCGTAGGCACGGACTAGTTTCGGCGTGGCAGTTCGCCGATAACAGTGACAAGCGAGCGACGGAAGACGCAAGACCGGGAGAATAAAATAAACCACAACAAATTGACAAACACCTACCAAAGCCCGGCGGGAATCTCCGCTCCGTCGGCAATCCGTCTGCGAAAGTCAGCCTAAGCGAGCGATGCCGCTGATGGATTATTACGGATTATTGCCGCTTTGCTGGGTCTGGGGGTCCGACAGGGGAACCGTTTGCACCATGACTCGCCGAAGGGAACCGAAACGCGGCAAAGCACGCGAAACAGGTCAAACGCCGACGCAACAAACGATAATGGCAAACCTTCGCCGGCCATCACTTTTGTTTTGCCTATCCGACTATCCTCGCCGTGCACGAAATAACGGAATGCAGGGAGAGGGCTAGGGGGCCGGTCCCGGAAAGTGGTGAACGGCGGCGTAAATGAATATGAAATGTTCTCCCGGAAGGGAGCGCAAAGGCAAATGAAAAATATTGCCCGGAATACGAAACCCCACGGCGAGGCCAAACAAACCATAAAACGGGGGGTGTTCCACTTCCAGTGCCATGGTGCTACAAGTACGTTACGTTCTGGTGTGTTTTTTTCTTTCTTCGGTCGAGCAACGCACACTAATTGTGAGGAAAATTGGGTTCGGATGGACGGATGAAAGCTTTTTGTTTCGCCATGGCAGTGGATGTGCGTTTTCGCACACTAATTGTGAGGAAAATTGGGTTCGGATGGACGGATGAAAGCTTTTTGTTTCGCCATGGCAGTGGATGTGCGTTTCCAACAAGTTTCCTTTGGTAGTGTCGTAACTAAGAATCGGCTTGTTTGATACTTTTCCAGCACAATTTCCATTGTATAACAGTTGTATGACAGTGTGGGAGGTGGCCAATTTCACAGGGATATAAATAATGGCAGTAGGAAAACTATTCATAAATGAGTCATGGAGGTCCAACATGTTAACGTGATTGATTGGTCTCATCAACACAAAAGTTTGTGAAGAATGTGATGCTGATGAGCGATTATTAGTATGAACAGACATCACATAGCAAAAGGGAACTTAACTAGCCACTTGCATTCTTTAAAACACGTCATTCAAATGTTGTTATAGTAAATCGCATAGTGTATACCATTATAACAGCCTTTCCCCAAACGGCTCATCCAAAGGCGTAAAAACAAGAACAGGTTCATTGGCGATGCAGGGCCCATAAAACCAGCCACGCTCTCATGTTTATGATTCATTGCTTCGAGAATGACCACCTCCCGTTTCGTCCCATTAACATAACGATACGTTCTCTCGTCGTCGAACCCATTTGGGGAAAGTGATGGCCGAAAAAATAAAATATTTCTGAAATAAACCCACCCCGGTGCGAAGCGTCCGTGGTCGCAAAACCTCACTTACTACCTCGCACTCTTCAAATCCGGACCCAAGTCTGCTTTGCGGACGGCTGTAGTAAAAGTTTTCTTGTGTTGCTCTTTCTTTCTCGTTTTCTGGCTCTCATCATCGTAAACTGACCATCAAAACACGGCACAACACGACCCTGGACAATGCGGCCACCGCAGGATCCGGCCGTCTTTCGGGACTTTCTGCTGGTCAAGCTGATCAACGGCGAAAAGGCCACCTTTCAAACGCCGACCTTTGCACGGAAGCGTGAACGGACGCTGGAAATGTTGATAAAGGACCTGTACGAGGAGTATGTGCACGACAATAAAATGGTAAGCTTGTGGGATAGCAGTTAGTGAGATTCCCTGGGGATATATCTACAGGGTACATGGGAAGAAAACAAACGCCTATTTACGATGCAATTCATTCGAATCGGACAGCATCGTTTGGTTTCGAATGCCATCATGTGAAAGAAAGACAACCGGTACTTGGTGAAACAGAGTTTGGGCTACCTTTCGTCAGTAGGCCAGTGCCCGAACAGAAACTAGCTCATCGCGTTGGTTCCCCGGACGGCTTTAAAGAGGCGGAAAAGTTCATTCCTATCGCTTGTTGACAACATTCATTTCAGAATATGCTAAACAGGCGAGCATTCTCGGAGGTTCTTTACGATGCGCCCCGCACCTCGAAACTGAAGGAAGACGCCCGGCAGGTGGAGTTTGTACGAATCGGCCAGGCACTGAAGCTGGAAGCCATCGTACGTGGCGATGCGCCCACGAGCATAGCGTCAGCCGGAACAGTCTTCAAGCGTCCGCCCTGGGAGCCGCACTGCTTCTATCCGACGTTCCAGCCGCGCAACGATCTGGTCGGCGACAGCTGGGGCCAGGATCAGCTCTTTCTCGCCTCGGACGAAGGTACATATCTGATCAAGGAGGATCAAACGCACCGGGTCGTGTTCGACAAGACGCTCTGCGTGAAGCAAATGAACGTGGTGGAAGACCACGGAATCATGCTGGTGCGCGGTGGGTCCGCTCTCCAGAAAGACGGCCACCGGATACACGTGTTCCGGTTGAACGAGTTCTCGGATGATCGGCTCGTACAGCGCTCGCGGGTAGACGTGAAAGAACGGAGGATCGAGAAAACGCGCGGCTGCCATCTGTACGCGATCTCGCGCGCTGGAGAAGCCCACCTAAGGATGGCGGTCGCGGTCGGACGAAAGTTGTTGATCTATCAGTGGAAGCATACGGCCGCCTGGACGTCATGGTGTCCGAACAGCGACAATGACACGGTTGAGGGATTCCTGTTTCTGAAGGAGATCCATCTGCACGACTCTCCGACGATCATGACGATCTTGGAGGGATCGTGTCCCAACGCGGGACTTCTCATTTGCGTCGGCTATCGGCATCATTTTGAGATCGTGTCGGAGCTGACGGGACATGCGACGAAGCTGCACGAGACGGACACGCTGAAGCGTACCCAGACGCACCTGGTGGCGGCGCTGGATCTTTACGATGGTCAAGACACGGAGATTCTGTTGTGCTATAATCGTAAGTCTTGGCGATCTTATACTTGGGTTTCGTAATTGCTAACGTATTAGCATACACTGCACTAGACGATATCGTAAGTGTTGAAAAACGCGGGACAGGTTGTCCATGTAGGTGCAGGAGTTGCAGAACAATATCACTACTTATGACGCAATATGACGGCTTAGGACAAAATGGCGCAAGCAGCTCACGACAGTCAGGTTGATGCTGAGGCAGCAAGAGATAGCAGAATATTTTATCAAAGCTTAGTCGCAACCGAAATGGAACTCATAGTGCTCATCTCAAAAGTATCTAAAGTAGCTAAACTGGCAAAGAAAAAGACATGTTATACACATGCGACCCAGTGCGTTGGATGTGGTTTCTACCTTCACGCAGAGAAGAAGACCAACGCCGGCGTTACCTTTCTTATCTTCTCGCGTGAAGCGTCTACGATGAAGAAGGCAGATGTTGTTTCTCCCCTCGTTTTCTTGCGCTGTGACAAAAAAAAATGTGTGTGTGTGTGTGTTAAAAAACCAATATTTGAACGTTGACATCCATGAGTCCCATCACAGTTTCCGTAAAGAAAGCTATCTCCGATCCGATCCGTCGAATATTGTTGCAAAAGATACATATACAGCTATATACAATTTAGTGAGCGTCGGCTAATTCGTGACATGAAGAAACTGAAATATTGAGGTGAACGCACAAAATTTAGCGAAGGGACGCGAAACAAAGAAAACACAAACACTATATGTTACATCGTGCAAACATGATGCAAACCAAAGAGAAGAACAAAGAAACAAACACAAACATATTACCGTACTGTATTTACTCGACTAGAACACTATTACTACGCGCATTATTTACAACATACGCCTACGAAAGGAGAGCCTACAGAAGATATCCGTTTGTTTCGATTTTAGGATCGGTTGGTGTGAGCAGGAGGAGCAGGAACAAACAAAACTACAATAAAGTTTTTTAGTTTAGTTAGTCAGCTGATTCTTGTATGCTATGCATTTTAGAAAGCTACGATGACAACTGCTACGATGACATGAAATTAACACATTTATTGATTGTTTTGTTATCAAAGCTCAATATTTATTTCCGTTTTTTGTAAATGTTGCCAGGTTTGTTGTACATCTTTCGACATGCCTTTGTTTCTTTATCTGTTGCATGAATTTGTAGCATAATTTCGATGACGTTGGGTTGTTTTACCCGAACAAATGTGGTGGAAATTTGCTAGCGCCTGTTCAGGTTTCCGAATTGTCTAGCTTTTCAATCTCAAAATATCGGCACGCGAATGCAAGCCTGATCCGTTCTAACCGTCGCTCTTATTTAGAAAACCGTTTTACATATACACAGATTGACTTATTTAATATCACTCGTTTATGACCACAGTCATAGCTTTATAACCTATCGCTGCGTTGCGTCGCTTTTCTTGGTATCGTTCCGATGCTTTTTCTTCTGGCTAGTCGGTCTCCTCCGGTAGCGGTGTGAGTTCCCATTCCCTTTTCAATTCGGCAGATGTGATTTTTGATCAATTTCTGATCTAATGATTGATCAACTAATGACTAGATCAAAATCTCTTCCGGTATACAAGGACGATTCACTTGAAATCTAGCACACGGACACGCTGACGTCTGGAGACCCCGGTCAGTAGAGAGCGACAATTGAAGGAAACGACTCGAGAGAGAGAGACCAACATGCTTAGCATACCATCTAGGGGGTTAATTAGTACGTGTTGTATAATACAGCTTTACTTAAGTACAATTCACAATACAAGGCGATGGAGAGCCTGCAGGGTGGTTAGTATCATATATATTGCCTAGGTACTCCAGATGTGGGAGTACCTAGAAGTCTTAGCATAAGTACGGAGGATCAAAACGCAAGACACACACATCCTATAAGGTGTCCTCGATCCCCTTTGCTCTTTCTCTCTCCCACTAACATCTCCGAGCAGTGATGCAACATGCGGCTAAAGCTAAAGTTTGAAGGCAGGATAAGCACTCGATCGCGCTCGCGATCGAAAAAAACCGACGGTAGTAGAAAGTTTCAAATGGTCAAATCCTCCCAATCTTCCTTCACCCGCTCGGACAGCTCGATCCGGAACGAAACGACGGCGTGCTTGAGCAGATCGTGACAGGAGGGCGTGAGTGGATTATGTCGCAGATCAACTACCTCCAGCGACTCGGACGTAATAATCTCATCCCGATCGATGTCGATGATGGCATTATTGTTGGCCTTCAGTTCGCGCAGCTTCGGCATCTTAAACACGACGGCGGGCAATGTGATGAAGGTGTTGTGCGAAATGTCCAGCATCTCTAGCGAATGCAGATCGGCCAACTCGTCGGGCAGCCGGGCCATCTGATTGTGCGACAGGTTGAGATCTACGGAGGAAAAGAGCGCATTGTAGTGATGGACAGCACGCGAATGTTCAAAAGCCATCTCACCTGTGATGAAACTGAACTTGACAGCGAATTTTGGAGATATTTTCGTAATCACGTTACTGCTCAAATCGCACGTCTTCAACTCGGTGTGTCTCATCAGATGGTAAACGGCATCAGGTACCTGGATCAGTTCGCATTCCGAAAGATCTGCAAAGAGAAGGAGGGAGTTTGTTTAAAAGTGTTCTATTTAAAGAATTTCGTTTCTTCCGTAACGAATATCACCATGGGTCTTACTTAAAATTTTCGTTTCTACAGCCTCTTCGCATCGGTTAACAACTTTCGCTACAATGGATGCCATTCTTTTTGTTTGACGATAAGCTATCCCACTGATTACGAGATAAGATTCTGCCTGGCTTCGACTCCAACTTTCGAAATTTGTCGCTGTATGGCTTCACGGTTTGGCAGAACCGAAGGGTTTCGCTCAGACTAGTAAAAGGATGCTAAAAATAGCCGTGACTACACCACCCACTAGCGGCCCGGCGATATGAGTTCTTGCACCAGAAGTGGACGTACCAAATACAATTTTGGTGATGCAATTAACCACACCTAAACGTCCAATTATGAATGCCCTTAAAACACACGAAACCACTGTATGTGAATAATATCATCTAAATCAGTGTAATAAATCACAAAAATCAGCTTTAAAAATATCTATTTCACCAACTATTGCACAAAAAATCGTTTCTAACCGGAACTTTGTTTACGTTTTGCAAGCTGATTTTGACACATAAACAAACCCGTGAAGCGTTTCTAGCACGTAAAACGCTTAAGCGTTTATGATTGCAGGTTGCAAGGTTGAGATGTGGTTGGGATTGAAACGTGGAAGCGTTTATCGATTCTCCAATAACAACACTGTGGTTAAATAATTAGCATGATATTTTGAAAAACAAAATTTAGTATTTTAAAACAATTTTTGTGTGTTCCGAATATATCTTGAAGTATTAAATTTAAAATATTAAATGGCATTAATTTCTTCCAATCTGGATAGCTTTTGTTACACACGGAAACCATTTCAACTGCTGCTGGTTCTTCTTTGCATTAATAACAGCGATGATTATATCAAGTGCTTCTTCTGTGACAATGAGTATTACCGCGTGCTCTTATCATGGTCACACGCTGACCTACATAAAACCATACGCTCATGCGCACCCGGTCTGATTACCGGGTAGCGATCTAACTCACCCTCAAAACGGAAGCAAAAATTGCTGCAAGATGATCAAAACAAAGCGCAGACACGTCCGCTTCACAGTTCAATGCTTCGATGCCGTACAGACACCTCCGATATAGCGCTTGCCCGTGTCTCGGATGCATCCAAGACCCGTACATCTGTTATCAGGAACCATTGGTGCCGATAGCAGAAGTTAATTGCCGCGTAATTTACAAGGGCAGTTGTTTACTAGCAGCACGAAACAGCAGACTGGTCGGAGTCGAAGCCTTTGTCACGGATCTTCTAAGACGTCGTTACCCTTACAAACACTACACTCTCGGAGCGGACGTGCGGAACCGCGATGGATGAACTAATGATACGTTGCGATAACGTAATATTGCGTGCTTTCTTTCGCCGTTGGTGAGTGAGGCAAGACATAATACAATTTCGAATCTGGTGCAATGGATGGCGCATCGTCTCGATGCGTGGGGGAAAATGGTACGATCGAAAGCGTAGAAGATGTGTGGCCGTCTTTCGGAAGCCGTTTCCGTTCGGCAAGCATCATTCGGAGAAAATAACATCTCATTTGATTAATAAAAAAACGGAAACAAAAATTGAAACTTGAAGGAGGGAAAACATACTCGGAAGCTACTCGGTATGCAACGAAAAACGGAATAAAATAGCAACACAACAATGATGAAAACGCAGCCGCGAAACAGGATGTAGCAAAGTTCCGATAGCATATCGAAATGGATCGTCATGTGAATGTAGCCACTTCCATTTCGGTTGCATTGTTGCGTGGATGTAGCAAAGTTCCGATAGCATATCGAAATGGATCGTCATGTGAATGTAGCCACTTCCATTTCGGTTGCATTGTTGCGCTGTTACATCAGCACGTGCTAATGACGCTCCTCCACGTGCGTTGCGCGGTATGTATTTTACCCCACAAAGCACGAGAGCATTCCATAAGGCACACATGCGCACCGTGCCCGGGGAGGGGAAAATTTGTTTGCCACCCAGTCGTTCGTTCGCTCGCCCGCATCAACGACTCAGCGGAAAACCCATTTTCCGAAGCTGCGTCAAAGACCGCACCGAGGGTCGATCAGTGCGATCTCGGAAGGGGAATGTTTTTCGCAACTGCGCAATCCGCTGCGGTCGGTCACCGGAAGATTTATAAATCACCCCGACATGACGAGCCCTGTGTGGGAACAGAACGAGAGAGACAGAGTGGGACAGGCAAGGAATTTCCGTACCGGCCTTTTATTTCGTCCGAAACTAGTGCCAAACGTACGTACGAGACGCGCCGGACAAAGAACGTCCTGGTTTGAGTTTATTTACACAAACGGCGAATCCCGTCGGCGGATGTGTTTTTCTTCCCATTACGGCTTAAGCAACAGGGCAACGCAAAATCAGACAGCATCTTGGCAGCGTTTTTCAATGCGTAAAACGGTACCATTTTGCACAATCCTCACACCGAGACGACACACGATTTCGTTCGTGCTTGCCCGTGGGTGGCTTGCTTCCCTTGTTTTCTAGGGTAGTGCGCTGTGGGCGAACGTGAAATGAAAAACATCGAATTTTCTTTCCAAAACTGTGTCTCAATTCATTCGATCAACGCCAGGAAGCGGTAGCCCCGATGCATTCGCTTACCTGTGGCTTGACCTGAATATTGTATTAATTTGTGTTGTAATAAAAGCAACAAGCACGCTGTTTGTTTTGCTCGATTGGGCCCTTCTCAAATTAATGAAATTCGATCGTAATGGTACATGCGGTACACACATATTGTAGCTATGGGATTATGCTGTAACAATTATGCTATCTCCTCGTAACGTGAAAAAAACATGATCATATGCATAAATGTGTTAGCATTATCACATCATCATCGCAACCAGCCGACGATGGGGGTAAGGTGTTTGGTTCGCACTTCCAGGCTCACCTCCAAAGGCCACAGTCGATCAGGCGCTCCGATCATCCAGAAGGAAAAGGAAATTTAAATTTACCGTCTCAGTGCACGAGCGCGAGGCTGATGAATCGCGAAAGTGAATATCAAGCAAATTGCGGTGCGGCGTGTTGATTTAATCGCTCCAATATGGACAGAATCGCGATAAAGGTCGCGAATGACACCGCGCGCGTAAGTTAAGACATCACGCAATTCGCCGTTGCGTCCCATCCCTGATCCGATGCTTACGCGTTGATTAGACTGATTAATAGGAGAAAATAACAGCCACACGATCAGCCGCCACGGCTCCTCTTGACGGCCAACGAAACGGATAGATCAGATAACGTCCAAGACGGCTCTAGACGAGCGGGTGCGCGCGCGCGCTTCGTGATTCAGCGTCGGTGCGAGATTGACCACACAATTCTCGTTTTGTAGCATTTGTGCATAATTATGGGCATTCACGGGTGACAATGTATCAACGTTGGTCGCATCACGTGACGTGAGGGAGCGTCCTGGGGGTCAACACGATGGTTTAGGGCTAGTGTGCAGAAAACAGCCCAAGGAGTGTAATGAATAATGCGCAGATGTGCAATTATTGGGCAACATCTCGTAGAACTCACATCCAAAACCATATTATTTGTAATAGATGCCTCGAAAAGGCATAAATTTGTAAAATTGTTAAGGAAAGATTACATCTTATCGAGTTCTGGAAATGAAGCGTTTCTTGGGGTTTGAGTCTTGGGAAAACGTTTTGACCGTTTGCGTTTCGATACATTTTCATTGATAAATTATGAAATTAGTATTATGAAATATATTAAATGAATACATTATATCTAAAATAAAACAAGAATTTCAGATAATATTTTACTGTTCTGAATCACAAAAATCATTCACGACCATACCCAAGACACTCCTGGAAGCGTTGCCAATCATAATGAAATGTCCGATAGTCTAAGTTCATTTCAAAACTTCAGCGCAGTGAACTGATTTTCATAGTACAAACATTGATTCATCAACGGATTTATGAGAAGGCAATAGATTAACCAGTTCCCATAGCTTCCAACAAATTGGCCAATATACACCTCAATTGCCATGGTATGAAGCGGGATAACTATTTCAACTTTGCTTTATGGAGTGTAGTTTTAAATTGAAGGTATAAAGCAAGTACTAAAATGCGCTCATTACACCTTCGATTGCATCTTCAGTTGCCAAAGAAACAGCCGGTGAGAAAAAGAAGTCTCATAGCCACTGTGTCACTACCTCCTCCAAAAGTAAGCAACTACGATTTCATAAACCCGCCAACTAGTTTAAGGTCGCCTCGCGTGACCCCAAAGCAGTCGCAGTGCTCGCTCACGAAACTCACTTTTTAAAACACAACCAAAACCACCCTTTATCGTGCGTGGAAAACTGGGCCACCACCACCACGCCGTTCGTTTCGAGTTTTCCGTTTTGTTTTGGACGCGCGACTTGCTTTCACACTCACGTAACGTCTTCTCCTCCTCCTCCTCCTCCTCCTCCAGTGGGTGGGGTGGGCAGTTTGCCATTTCAACGAGATCTCAAACACAACCCGACCGGGTTGGGAGGGACAGAAAAGTGAAGGAAAAACAAAGCTCCCCAAAAGCCGCAACTCGCGCAGACGCTTATTCAACCGTTTGATTTTCGTCGATCGGCGCGTGCAACAGCTTACAGCGCAGTAAGTAAGTCAATAAATAAATAAACGAGCCTCTGCAGGGTTCAACAAGCGAGTGTCGGAAAAGCGGCACAGTTTTCACCACTTTTGCCATTGCGCATCGGGTCGGGTGTTGCGCAAGTACGTGTGTGTGTGTGTGTACGGGCATGTTTGTGCTTCTGGAACGGGCCAAAACCGTCCCTTCGAGCCCACACACGCCGGTGCGCGGGAAAGTCGCACAGACAATCGAACGGCTAATATGGAGAAACACACCGACATAAATCATTGCTTCATTTATGTCGCTCCCATCTTTTTGCATTTGCGGTGTGCGATGCACTACTTGCGCTTGAATGGAAACCGGTGGGAAACGCAAATGCCGGTCTGCAATGGTTCACTTTTGCGCACGGTAACCCGCATTTCCCATGTAGCGTTTAGTGACTTGAAATGGGTGGAAAGGCGTGCAAAGTGCATAATTTTACTGCAGCTTGAAATGAACCGTGATTATCGCTTTTCATAATCGAATCATCTGTCTAATAATTACAATTTCCTTGGCATGCAATTGGATGCAGCTCAGCGGTAAGGCTTGAACTATTTGCTTTCCATTTCAAATCTGTAATTACGCTAATAGTAGTGAGATAGGATCTAAAAGGGTTTACGTCACATTAAAATGGTGAAGAAATTGTAACAGATTGAAGGCTTTCAATAATTGAGATAAAATTGAAGGTATAAAGCAAGTACTAAAATGCGCTCATTACACCTTCGATTGCATCTTCAGTTGCCAAAGAAACAGCCGGTGAGAAAAAGAAGTCTCATAGCCACTGTGTCACTACCTCCTCCAAAAGTAAGCAACTACGCTTTCATAAACCCGCCAACTAGTTTAAGGTCGCCTCGCGTGACCCCAAAGCAGTCACAGTGCTCGCTCACGAAACTCACTTTTTAAAACACAACCAAAACCACCCTTTATCGTGCGTGGAAAACTGGGCCACCACCACCACGCCGTTCGTTTCGAGTTTTCCGTTTTGTTTTGGACGCGCGACTTGCTTTCACGCTCACGTAACGTCTTCTCCGTGCTCCTCCTCCTTCTCCTCCTCCTCCAGTGGGTGGGGTGGGCAGTTTGCCATTTCAACGAGATCTCAAACACAACCCGACCGGGTTGGGAGGGACAGAAAAGTGAAGGAAAAACAAAGCTCCCCAAAAGCCGCAACTCGCGCAGACGCTTATTCAACCGTTTGATTTTCGTCGATCGGCGCGTGCAACAGCTTACAGCGCAGTAAGTAAGTCAATAAATAAATAAACGAGCCTCTGCAGGGTTCAACAAGCGAGTGTCGGAAAAGCGGCACAGTTTTCACCACTTTTGCCATTGCGCATCGGGTCGGGTGTTGCGCAAGTACGTGTGTGTGTGTGTGTACGGGCATGTTTGTGCTTCTGGAACGGGCCAAAACCGTCCCTTCGAGCCCACACACGCCGGTGCGCGGGAAAGTCGCACAGACAATCGAACGGCTAATATGGAGAAACACACCGACATAAATCATTGCTTCATTTATGTCGCTCCCATCTTTTTGCATTTGCGGTGTGCGATGCACTACTTGCGCTTGAATGGAAACCGGTGGGAAACGCAGCAATGGTTATCTTTTGCGCACGGTAACCCGCATTTCTCATGTAGCGTTTAGTGACTTGAAATGGGTGGAAAGGCGTGCAAAGTGCATAATTTTATTGCAGCTTGAAATGAACCGTGATTATCGCTTTTCATAATCGAATCATCTGTCTAATAATTACAATTTCCTTGGCATGCAATTGGATGCAGCTCAGCGGTAAGGCTTGAACTATTTGCTTTTCATTTCAAATCTGTAATTACGCTAATAGTAGTGAGATAGGATCGAAAAGGGTTTACGTCACATTAAAATGGTGAAGAAATTATAACAGATTGAAGGCTTTCAATAATTGAGATAAGTCAGCAAGTTTCATTGAAAGCGAACGCGCTCGTATTGACTTTTAATGTAGGTTAGCAGAGTTAAAGCCAACCGATATCTTCATCTCTTTAAATCAATCTTGCTCAGGTACTGCAAGATAACATCTAAATAAATGTAAATATAATGTCATAATTTCTCCTCCGAGTAACTAACAGGTGCCTCATGGATCATCCGAAGTTTCGCCGCAAGCTCATCATCATAAATCATACTCCACGACGCCATCACGCGTTCTGCGACTTTGTTCCATAAAAGGAAAACTGGAGGACGTCAGCAGCGATAGAGACGTCTTAATCGGTGCGGACATGTGTCAATGTGGCCGGTGGCTTCCTGAGCTGTCCGCACGAAGCCACCTCCCGGCGTTGGAGCGAGAGGAGGGCCCATGGGAACGGCCCATACGGCTGATGAATTATGAGAGCTGAACTCGCGCGCCCGACGGCAACGATCACGATTTCTGCGACGAATTCACCGCTCCTCCACGCATGTCTGCCGAACACATTACCATACCCCGCCTGATGGTGGGGTTTGGGTCGTGTTACCTTAAAAGGGCTAATTCTTACTTTCCTCATGTGCATGTACGTGTGTGTGTGCGCGCGCTTGTGGAACGTGCGCAAAGATCAACGATCACTGCCTGCTGACCTCGCGCGAACGGAGGTACTCAGTAATCAGGAAGCTTACAAAAGGAAGGCGCCATTACAGAAAAAGCCCGCCGGGAATTAACAGCCGAAAGTAGAAAAAAAACACACACACGAAGCTTGATTTTATAGTTGCGCAATTGTGGCGCCCGGTCATCAAAATTGAGGAGGAGTAGAAAACGATGTTTGTGTAAATAAACAAATTACTTGATCACCGGATGGACGATCGTGTAATGGAAGGAAAGAAGCAGGAAAGTGAAGGAAAAACAAACGAAAGTAATTTCATAAACACAAGTTCGCAACCGAGTCCGCTATCAGATCGCGGCGGTATGTTGCATCAAATCGTTACATCAAGCCCTTTCGGGTGGGAACCGTACGCGCCGCCACGGGTCTAACTTGACCCAGTTATGCTAATGCTTAGCACGCTGGGCAGCAGCATAAATTAATGCATATCACAGCCCCGCTACGGACGCTCGGGCCGTTTCGGGAGAAACGACGCGCTAATGCACAACGGTTGTCTCGCGCTACACGGGAAATGAGCGTTGTGTTGTTCTGTTCGGTTGCTTTTTTGTTTTCTTCGCCCGTTTCCTTCGCGGGCTTGGATGGCCAGGGGAACGGAAGGTGACTCACGCGAATTCACGTGCGCGATCGAGACGCTCGGGTTGGACGGGTTGGAGGTGGATTTGTTGTGAATTTCACTTTCGCTTTCATCGGACGCGATCGCGCGATCGAGAAGAGCGGAAGAGCTGTGGTGTGACTATTTTCATCCGTTGCCTTTTTTTCAACTTGGCACGCTATAAAGTGATTTGGTTACAATTTAATGCGATTACAGCATTTGGAGATCGGGCAGATGAGGCTTTCAAAAATAGCTTTGAACATGCTCACTGTTTGAATCATAGGAGCATTGGATGTTTCCAAACGTACTCCAAACCTGCTTCGATCGCTATTAGTGTGCGTTTACCAGCACTATAAACCTCAAGCTTAATCGCTTACAGCCTTCGACCGTAAACGCTGTCCACGCTAGGCGTCCCAAGACACCACCCTCTCCCACGTGAAGATCACCAATTTAAAGCCCAAGCCCAGTAACCTCGAAACTCGAACTCGCTTCCACCTTATTGTGCCCCCTCTCTGTCTCGCGCAGACACATTGGGGTCTGAAAAAAACCACACCAAACCGAAGCACGCGAAAATTTTCGTCGCCATCGCCGTCATCTTGGCACTCAGGTACTCTGGTTGGGAAATGGTAGCTTAGCTAACCTTTCCTGTCTCTCTCTATCTCTCTCTCTCACCTTCCCTCCAACTCCAGGGCGTAGTAGACACCCTTTCGGGGGTCTAGCCACCGCCGCCGGTCGGTTGAGGGATCGCCACAGCGAAGAACAATCACCAACCCGGCTCGAGACCTCCTTCGCCGCTGCGTGCCATGCGCAATCGTGGTGGCTTCGGATGGTCGCAGCAACGCAACGCAATGGGCGACTACGCAACGGACTCGCAGGCATACACACGCACGGCCGGGTGCTATCAGCGGAGCTCACGCTCTTGACGAATCTTTGGAACGGGTGGTTCGCTTTCCATGGCGCTTTATTTTACCGAATTTTTATGCAACCATAATCTGACGGGTCTGGGTGGGTCTGGCAGCCGTGGTGCGAAGGTTCGATAAGAGAGTGGGGGTCTTGTATAGATGCGTTTTGGAGGCATATCAGTGGAAAGAAGTTGCTACGTCTGTTTAGGTGTAGATCTCTATCTTAACAGAAGTGTCAATACAACATCACAAGACAAGATCAGAAGATGTTCAACGGCACTGATAGCAGATGCCATTTAAAATCACATAAAACACTATCATCTGTATCTGTTTATAACGCTGCTAGCAAGGCATGTAGAGAAATTTTGAGAAAAGCAAAAAGTATATGGAGATCAATAAGAACTTAAGTTCGCTCCGTTCAACTGATTAGTTGTAAGACTCTGACAATTATGTCTGACGAAGTATGGAAAAGTATTATTGTCAGCTTTAAAACCATTATCCAAAAAGGCATCATTGTAGATATATAGTGTGTATACTTTTTCCCATGTCTTCCTATTTGATTCAACAATAGGACCCTTCGTTACTCTCAAAGAAGGAATCAGTTCAGAGATTTGAACCCATAACTTGTTGTGTGCAAAACCATCCCTTTGCCTACCGGACTATACGATCAGCTCCGAAAATGAATGCTCAGAAGCTACTTAAGTAACAAAGTATACTATTTGTACCGGGAACTTCCTTAGCATTGGAAGGTCTCTACGCGGCAACATAATCTCTAGTAGGAAGGAAAACACACATCCGAAAAAAAAA